>JAAWVA010000031.1:2651437-2707312 GCA_015227895.2 Colaptes auratus | reverse complement strand
TCTGCCCCCAGCCTCTCGTCCCCCACCCTTTAGCTACTGATCAGCACTGATCAGATCACCTCTCAGGCTGCTCCTCTCCAGCCTAAGGAGCCCCAGGGCTCTCAGCCTTTCTTGTTCAGAGAGCTGCTCCCGGGCCCTCAGCATCTTTGTAGCCTCCACTGGATTCTCTCCAACAGTTCCCTGCCTCTCTGGAACTGGGGAACCACAGCTGGACCCAGTACTCACTAGGGCAGAGCAGAGGGGGAGGCAAACCTTCCTCGACCTGCTGCTCACACTCTTCTTCTTGCACCTCAAGAGCCCCTTGGCATGCTTGGCCACAAGAGCACACTCTGGCTTGCAGGCAACCTGCCCACCAGCGCTCCCAGGCCCCAGCTCTCCGGAGCCGCTTTCCAGCAGGTCGAGCCCTGAGCTGTACTGCTGCCTCCTGCTGCAGTTCTGCTGCCTCTTAACTCTGCATTTGAGCCACCAGTGAGACACCACGAGGTGCAGGAGAGGTGGAATGAACCCTCTGGGTGGGCTGTTTGATCCCCCTGTGCTTATATGTGATTTACTCTCTGGTCTCTCTCCCAAGCCGTGTCAAAGCCTCTGCTCCTCTAAATTGCTCAACACCTTTGCTGGTGTCCACACCATGGACAGTGGCACTGAGTGCAGCCTCAGCAAGGTTGCTGCTGACACCAAGCTGTGTGGTGCAGCAGACAGCTGGAGGGAAGGGATCCATCCAGAGGGACCTGGACAGGCTGGAGAGTGGGGCAAAGCCAACCTCATGAGCTTCAACAAGACCAAGGGCAGGTCCTGCATCTGTTCGAGGCAATCCCAGGCACAAATCCAGCTGGGCAGGACTGGCTGGAGCAGGGGAGTTGGCCCATGACCCTGAGGAGAGAGACTTGGGGGTGCTGGGGGAGAGAAGCTCCAGAGCTCTCAGGTGCACTTGCAGCCCGGAAAGCCAATCAGAGCCTGGGCTGCAGCAGGAGAAGTGTGGCCAGCGGGCAAGGGAGGGGATTCTCCCCCTCTGCTCAGCTCTGCTGAGACCCCACCTGGAGTACTGCCTCCAGTTCTGGAGCCCCTATTGCAAGAGGGATCTGGAGGTGCTGGAGGTGTCCAGAGCAGGGCCACGAGGATGAGCAGAGGGCTGGAGCTGCCTCTGCTATGAGGACAGACCGAAGGGTTGGGGCTGTTTCAGTCTGGAGAAGAGAAGGCTCCCAGGTGACCTCATTGTGGCCTTCCAGGATCTGAAGGGGCTCCAGGAAGGCTGGGGAGGGACTGCTCAGGCTATCAGGGAGTGATAGGACTAGGGGGAATGGAATGGAAGCTGGAGGTGGGGAGATTCAGGCTGGAGGGAGGAGGAAGTTCTCCCATGAGAGTGTTGCAGCCCCTGGAATGGCTGTCCAGGGAGTGGTTGATGCCCCGCCCCTGGAGGGTTTAAGCCCAGGCTGGATGAGGCTGTGGCCAGCCTGCTCTAGTGTGGGGTGTCCCTGCCCATGGCAGGGGGGTTGGAACTGGCTGACCCTTGTGGTCCCTTCCAACCCTGACTGATACTACGATACTATGAAATAGCTCTTAAACCCACAGGTGGGTACAGCCTTCTCCCTTCCTCTTCCTGCTGCCTCGACTGTGCTGCTCCTGCACTGCCCGCTTCGTGTGCGGACCCTCCAGCCCCCAGCGCGGGCGGCGCAGCCTTGCCTCAGGCCACGGGTCCGGGAGCTGCCTGCCGGCCGCGCCACCGCCGCTGCAGCGCTGCTCTCCGCCGCGGTGCCCCCCACCGGCTGCTTGCTGTCTTCCATTACTTAAGCCTCTGAAACCATTTGCTGGAGGAATTGCTCCTAGATGCAAATTTGCTCCAGGCCTCCGGGACTTCATTCCACGGCTTCAAGTTTAATAAGAAACTATCTTCATTAGGAGCGAAAATGACTTCCAGTTTCTCCCAGGCCAGCAGCTGTTTAGCTTCACGCTGGCTGCCAGTGGCAGACACCTGTGTGTTGCAGCTGTGTGTGTGTGTGTGTGTGTGTGTGGTGTGTGCTGCTCAACCACACCATGGACAGCTGAGGAGCCAACACCTGGAAGACATAAAGTATTTACAGTTCGGAACAAGAACAAAACTCCCTCCATAAAAATACTTGTAGGTGATCTGTGCTCTTTCAAGTGGCTGAGGCAGCAAACTTCCATTTTATAGAGATATGTATGTATTTATTGATGTCACCCCTCTTCTGATGGTTAGGGGCTGCAGGGAAGATGGAGAGGTAATCTGCTAAGCAGGCTTTGCTTGCACGGTGGAGCTCTGCTGAGGGGGATGGCCACCAGCCTCCTTGCTTGGAGGAGCAGCAGGCAGAGAGCACAGAGGGGTGTGGGCAAACAGGGACTCATTAGATTGAGAGGCCAAAAAGGAGGAGAGGAAGAGCGTGGCCAGCAGGGCTAGGGCAGGGATGGTCTCCCTAGGGAGAGCCTGCCTTGAATACTGGGTGAGTTTTGGGCCACTCACTGCAAGAAGGACACTGAGGATGCTGGAGTGTGTCCAGAGAAGGGCAGTGAAGCTGGGGAAGGGTCTAGAGGACAAACCTTGTGAGGAGCAGCTGAGGGAGCTGGGGTTGGTCAGCCTGGAGAAAAGGAGGCTCAGAGGAGACCTTCTGGCTCTCTCCAGCTCACTGAAAGGTTGTTGGAGGCAGCCCTAGGACTCTCAACCTTTCTTCTTCAGAGAGCTGCTCCAGGGCCCTCAGCATCTTTGTAGCCTCCACTGCACTCTCTCCAGTAGCTCCCAGTCTCTCTGGAACTGGGAGCCCACAGCTGGACCCAGTACTCCAGATGTGGCTTCACTAGGGCAGAGCAGAGGGGGAGGCAAACCTTCCTGACCTGCTGCTCACACTCTTCTTCATGCACCTCAAGAGCCCTTTGGCATGCTTGGCCACAAGAGCACACTCTGGCTTGTGGCAACCTGCCCACCAGCTCTCCCAGGCCCCAGCTCTCTGACCTAAGACCCTGTCCACTTTAGTCTTGAAATCCTCCAGTGATGGGAGCTTCCTCACACACCTGGGGAGGTTGTTCCAGGATCTGCAGGGGGCTCCAAGAAAGCTGGGGAGGGACTTTTGAGGGTGTCAGGGAGTGATAGGACTGGGGGGAAAGGAACAAAGCCAGAAATGGGTAGATTCAGATTGGCTGTGAGGAAGAAGTTGTTCCCCAGGAGGGTGGTGAGAGCCTGGCACAGGTTGCCAGGGAGGTGGTGGAAGCCTCATCCCTGGAGGTGTTTGCAGCCAGGCTGGATGTGGCTGTGAGCAACCTGCTGCAGTGTGAGGTGTCCCTGGCAGGGGAAGTGGAACTGGCTGAGCCTTGAGGTCCCTTCCAACCCTGACAATTCTATGGTTCTATGATTGCTTGTTAAAAAAACAAGTGATGCTATGGAGGTGAAACCTCTCATGGTTCCACTTGTGCTCGCTGCCACAGGTCCTCCCTGTGGCTTCTTGTGAAGAGGGAACCTCCAGCCTCTTTGTAGCCACCCTTTAGGCACTGCAAACCTCTGCTGAGGTCCCCTCTGAAGCTTTGTCCTGGGAGGCATAACAGAGCAACTGAATGTTCTCTGGAGGGAGTTCCCCTGCTGTCATCTCCTCGCTGTCTGGAACCAGGATGCTGGCTGCTCCTTCCACTTTCTAGCATTAAAAAGCCTTTAAATAAAAGGGCAACAGGAGAGAAACTGAGTGGTGATGTAATTTTTCCACCCACTTTCCTTCCTGGAGAGGCAGCAGGCACACTGCAAGCTTTTTGTGTGAGCACACAAAAAAATAGAAGAGCCTGGGTGGGATTTTGATGTGTTGAAATTGGCCTGGGCAGTGGAAGAGAAACTCCACCCTGGTGAGGCTTAATGCCATTACAGTGTCTCTCTCTCTCTCTCTCTGTCACTCTGCTCAACGTTTTGGGGCCAATTTAGACCATTTCCCTAGGATTTCATCAGGGAAAAGAGGTTCCAAAGGATTTAGGGTGGGATTCTTCTCTGGGATGAGCCTTACTCTGGAGGCACTGCTTTCCATTGACTCTTAAAGGAGGAAAATAGCATTATTCAACTGAAATTGGGCCTCCAGCCCCAAGTTGGAGACAGATAGACTTTAGATGTCAGTGGTTAGACAAGAAGAATCCTGCATCCTGACTGGTTTTGAGGGAAGAAAAGGTTTTTCTCTTTCAGCTTTGAAAAAGGGAACTCTCTCTCTCCACCATCGATGGCATTGGTAACCAAGTCTTCATCAGAACTCCTGAGGAAAGGAGACCCACAGCCTCTTCCTGGCGCACAGTGAACTTGTCCACCAGTGCTTTCTGCTCCTCCTTCGTGGAGCTACTCTCCAGGAGGTTAACCTCTCACCTGTCCTGGTGCAGAGAGTTGCTCCTCCCCATCTCCAGGACCCTACACTTGCCCTGGTTGAACTTCATGAGCTTCCCCTCTGCCCAGGTCTTGCTGAAGGGCAGCACAGCCTGCCTGGCTCTCAGCCACTCCTCCCAGTCCCGACTCCTCAGCAAACTGGCTGAGGGGCCACTCTGTCTTCTTCTCCAAGTCATTAATGAAGATGTTAGAGAGCAAAACACTGCCCAGGGTGGTGCTGGAAGGACCCAGCAATGCAGAAGATGTTAGAGAACAAAACATTGCCCAGGGTGGTGCTGGAAGGACCCAGCAATGCAGATGTTAGAGAGCAAAACATTGCCCAGGGTGGTGCTGGAAGGACCCAGCAATGCAGAAGATGTTAGAGAACAAAACATTGCCCAGGGTGGTGCTGGAAGGACCCAGCAATGCAGATGTTAGAGAGCAAAACATTGCCCAGGGTGGTGTTGGAAGGACCCAGCAATGCAGATGTTAGAGAGCAAAACATTGCCCAGGGTGGTGCTGGAAGGACCCAGCAATGCAGAAGATGTTAGAGAGCAAAACACTTGACCAGGGTGGTGCTGGAAGGACCCAGCAATGCAGAAGGGGGTTGGGAAGGATAAGGCATGGCCTGCTTTTGGGGGGAACAAAGGCTCCATGCCTTACTTTCCTCAAACCAAATCAGCCCTTTAAGTCCAGATTCCTCCTAAACCAGGGCTGGGCCATGACAAACCCAACTCGACTCAGAATGTTTTGCCTGCTGTAATCCCAGCTTAGCCTGGCCACTCCTGTGGGGTTGCACTGAGGTGACTGTCTGCTCTGCACCTATTCTTTGCTCCTGGTGCTTCTTATGCACAGCTATTATGTGGAAGTCTGTCAGATGGATAAGCTATTTCTGATCTTCCAGAGCAGTAAACCTCATGGCTCCCTTGACTCTGAGAAATTTCCACTCCTTGACATATTAAAAATATATGGAAGTCTGCAAGGAGAGCAGATTAAGCTTTATGCCTGTGGAAATTCATTTAGATAACTCCAGATCAGCTGGTGCATGGAAAAACCATTTGAAGAAAGAAAGAAAGAAGAAGAAGAAAAAACCCAACCCAAACCCCTCCAAGGGGAAAAAAAAAGGCACAGCTGATGCTGTGTGCTCAGGAGGAGGACTTCATAAAGCATCTTTCATTCCCAGAGCACTTACTGACCTATATATAGAAATCATTTCCCTCTCCCCCTAAGAGCAGCCAGCTCTGGGGTGGAAGGCTACAGTTGATGGAGCAGGCTCAGCATGACCAGCTGAGGGCTTAGCAGAAGACAAAATTTAGTCCACCTGGCTCTGCCTGACCGGAGACTTCTCCTTTAGGCAGTGTCGAGGCCAGAACTGGCACAGCCTCCACGGCTGGGCAGCTGTGGGGGTGACCCTGATTGGTCTCCCAGGAG
The DNA here is from genome assembly GCA_015227895.2 of Colaptes auratus. Taxonomy (NCBI): domain Eukaryota; kingdom Metazoa; phylum Chordata; class Aves; order Piciformes; family Picidae; genus Colaptes; species Colaptes auratus. The sequence continues at coordinate 2,701,545 of JAAWVA010000031.1, read as the reverse complement.
ACTCTTCAGCTGCACATCACTGAGAAGATGGACAGCAGGGCACTAGATGTGGCACTGGGCTTTGAAGTGTCTGCATCAGCAGCCCCGAGGGAGGTGTCGATGGCCCTTCTTTGAGGCATTTCAGCGTTGCTTTCTCTCTGTGCTTGCTAGGGAGCCAGATGTTCCTCAAAGAACTCCCAGGATGGTTGCTACAGTGTGGAGGTAACTGGTGTGTAGAGTTGGAGCCAATGCTAGGCAGTCACTTCAAGCTCTGAGCAAGCAGCAATGGGGCTTGGGAGTTGCCATTTGTGTGGGCTGCCCTCCCAGCAGGTGCATGGCCTGGGGTGAGGGGATGGGGACAGGGTGTCCCCCTTGTGCCCTTTCTTCCTTGGGGGAAGAAACCAACCCAACCCCCAAAGCACGAAGGAAAGCCTTAGTGGGCTGACTGGCAGTGGATTCCCAGCAGCACCAAGATCTGTGAGGTTCAGTTCATGCTGAATTGTCCTGTCCTCTGCTCCCTGCTGGCTGGAGTGCTCCCGTGACACACCACGGACAGCTGGCCTTGCCCACCCTGGGTTTCTGCTGTCTGCACATCACTCCTGCTCCTGGCTCAACCCCTCTGTGAAAGCTTTTCTTCCCTGGCTTGTGAGTCAACCAGTCAAGAGAGCTCTTGGTCTGCCTTGGCACTAAACCTTCTCTCAACATCTGAATGAAATGCTTGGATGCATTTCCCCCCCGGATTTCTGCTGGCAGCAGCAGAGGATCTCTAGCTCTGGTGCTGTGCAGTCACCCCTCTCCAGAAGTGGAGCAGTAAATCTGGAAAGCATGACACCAAGCAAGGCCTGATGCAAGAGCATCCCTGGGTCCTTGTGAGCTGCTCAGGTTTGTGCCTCTGCCCTTTGCTTTTAGAGCCTGCTGCCCCCTCGGAGCTGCTCAGTTCCTTGAGCATGTGTTTCCTTGCCTGATGTGCAGAGGTGATGCTCAAGCCTGTATTGCTGGTCTAGGGTGAAGAGTAGGGGGGAGGTAGAGCTGAGGGTGATGTCTGTATGGATGTCAAGATAGATTACTCCATGCTGGATGGCATAAGATGCTATTAGGCAGAAGAGGTGATGGGAAGGTGTAGTTGGAGTGCTGCTCTCACAGAATCCCAGAATGAGAGGCTTTGGAAAGGACTTCTAGAGACCTAGTCCAACCTCCCTGCTCAAGCAGGGTCACCCACAGCAGCTTGCCCAGGACTGCAGTGTCCAGGCAGGCTTGGAATCTCTCCAGAGGAGACTCCACAGCCTCTCTGGGCAGCCTGAGACAGGGCTCCAGCACCCTCACACCAAACAAGTTTCTCCTTGTGTTCAGATGGAACCTCCTGGGTTCCACTTTGTGCCTGCTGCCCTTTGTCCTGTCGCTGGACACCACTAAGAAGAGTCTGGCCCCAGCCTCTTCCCCCTGCCCTTTATCTCTTGCTGATCATTGATCAGATCCCTTCTGGGGCTGCTCTTCTGCAGGCTCACCAGCCCCAGGGCTCTCAGCCTCTCCTCCTCACAGGGATGCTCCAGGCCCCTCAGCATCTTTGTAGCCTCCACTGGACTCTTTCTAGTAGCTCCCTTCCTCTCTTGCAATGGGCAACCCACAGCTGGACCTAGTACCTCACCCGTGGCCTTTCCTGACACCCAAAATTGCCATGGAGTTTGTGTCATGGCAGGACAGCCCAGTGTCTATTGGAGATGACCTGGCAGATGTGGCCTGCGTGGCACTGTGATGGTAGGGAGGTTCTTTCTCCATAATACAACCCTCAGAGCTGTGTTCCCTTTGCCTTGGCTGTCTCTCAGATTTCATGAGACAGGACTTGTATTCCTGACCAGCACCATCTAACCTGACACATCTGAACACTGCTGCTCCTGCCCACTCCTCTGTGACCATCTTGGGTTCCTGGAGACCAAAACCACCCAAATCAGGCCAGAATGTGAGGCTTCAGCCTCCTCTGCTTTTCTGCCTTAAGCCTTCTCTTGTCCTTCCAGCAATCTTCACTGCTTTTGTAAAAGTTATGGCCACCTCTCCTGTGTCCTCACAAGCCATCACAGCTGAAACCCCACAGCTGCCCCTCAAACCCCTCTGGTTTTCCTCCTCCTGCTGATCGCTGCCTGGGAGCGCTGCGAGCCCTGCCTTGTCCCAGGTCCTCAGGCTGACCTCCCAGCTCCAGCCTTGTTCCTCCTAACAAGGACCTTTGGGCTCTGCTGCAGGCTTTCATTTCCGAGTCTATAACTTGAAGTTCCTTCCAAGAGAACCCAAAGAGAGTTTTTGTCTGCCCTTGGTGGTCGTTGGAACCTGGGAACAAGGCAACCTCCTTGCTCCTCTGCTTTAGCTCCGGGCCGCAGCAGGGAGGGAGACACAGTCTTTTGGAGGTAGGCACAGGGACATTGGGCCTGTCCTCCGCCTCCTGAGCAGCTGCACGGGGCTGGAAGCTGTGTAACAAGGGCAAGAGCAGCCCTGGGAGCTAATGATCTGCTGGGATCAGAGCGGCTGCCTGCAGGCGTCTGGCAGGGCTGGTTTGCACCTTGCTCGCAACGGCTTCTGCAGAAACACTGCCGGCTGCAAACCCGGAGGGGAGCTCTGTGGAGGTTTGGCAAATACCTTGCTATTTTTTTTTTTGGGGGGGGGGGGGTTGGGGGAGATCATTTTTGGTGAGGCTCAGTCTAACAGCTTTATTTCTGGCTTGTTTGACTGTGCTGCTGTTGCCTGCTCTCCTCCTGTGCTGCTGCTGCCGAGCCGCTGCTTTCTGCCAGTGAAGACAGCACAGAAGGCATCGAGAGCTCAGCATCCTAAAAGCAGGGAGGTGACAAAGTAGGTGATGTGATTCCAGCTTTTTCCTCCCTTTTTTTTTTTGGCTTTTTTTTTTAAGTGTCCCTTTTATTTTCTGCTGCTGGATTGAGGGGGAGGGAGAGAAAAGTGAAGGAAGTTTACTACATGGCTACCTACCCTGAGACCTGATAAATCTGCCAGACAATTTATTTGATCTTTGAACCCTGGGGTCCCTGGGAGACAGGCTTGGAGGCCTGCAAAAGCAATCAGAGAGAGTATAAAAACCTAATGAGGCCTGGACTTGATCCCTCTTCTCCAGGTGAGATTTATGGCAGCTGGCAGAGAATCAGAGCAGTTGAAAACTTAGACAATGCCTGCGTACAGATAGTGCAGGAGAACACCCCCAAGCGGCTCAGGCACCATCCTTTGTGCTGGAGGTATGTCGTGTGCAGAGTGGCCCCTCTCTGGGCTCCACAATATCCTGCTGAAAAAGATCTGCCTGAGCAAAAAGAAGGGAAGAAAAAAGGCAGCCAACCCCCAGGGTGTTTCTCAGCCCCAGCATCTTGCTCCAGGTTGGGCTTTGTAAGAGTGGCTCTGTCCCCTAAATGGAAGGAGAGAGGTTGAAACATCCCCAGCTGACTTTGGGTTTTGCTTCCAAGTAATCCTGGGGAGAATGAAGAACATTTTCCTCATGCCTTGTGCCATGGCTTCAGGGAAAGGCTGAGAGCAGCAGAAGTTCTCCCCCAGTAGCTGCTGGCCGTGTGTCCACCAGGGCAGCACCGCTGCTCTGCTGGGACTCCAAAGCCTGAGCGGGGGGCTGCTGGTTGTGAGGTCTCTCAGGGGACCACAGCTCTTCTGAATGCTCTAGTGATGGACACAGCCTCTGCTCTCTCGGCAGCAGCATGGGAGAGATCCCTACAGCTCCCATCCACTGATCTTTGCTGCCTGGGCGCTTCTTGTAGGTCCAAATGTGGGTGTAGAGGTCCCTGGAAGAGAGGTCTGGTGTGGCTGATTGCCCTGTGTGATGGCTTAAGCCTGAAACTATCACACCCCATCAGTCCTTTATGGTCTTGGGACACCTTCTGAGCTGAAAATAGCCTGAATGCTCAGGGAAAGGATCCTATTTATGATCTGTTGGCCCCATGGACTGGTGGCCTCCTGTCCCCTCTTATCTTCTGATCAGGTCCTGCATGCACTGCCTTGAAGTCACTGCTGATGGCAGCAAGATGTTACCTTATATGTTTTGCCTTCTGATTGCTGGGCTGGGGGAAGGATGGAAGGGTAATTTGTTAGCAGGCTCTGCTTGCATGCTTGTGAGTGCTGGAGGTGAATGGCCACCAGCCTCCCTGCTTGGAGGAACAGCAGGCAGAGACCAGAGTGCTTTTGACAAAATAGGAAGTCATTAGGTTGAGAGTCCAAGAATGAGGAGAGGAAGAGTGTGGCAGCAGGACTAGGGCAGGGATGGTCTCCCTGTACTCAGCACTGGTGAGAGTGCACCTTGAATATTGTGCTGAGTCGTGGGTCCCACGCTGCAACGAGGACATTGAGGTGCTGGAGCATGTCCAGAGAAGGGCAGGGAAGCTGAAAAAAGGTCTAGAGCACAAATCCTGTGAGGAGAAGCTCAGGGATTAGCCTGGAGAAAAGGAGATTCAGAGGAGACCTTCTGGCTCTCTACAGCTCCCTGGGAGGAGGTTGAAGCCAGGTGGGGGTTGGTCTCTTCTCCCAAGGAACAAGTGATGGGACAAGAGGAAATGTCCTCAAGTTGTCTCAGGGGAGGTTTAGCTTGGACATAGAATCATAGGATCAATAAGGTTGGGAAAGACCTCAGAGATCATCAAGTCCAACCTATTGCCTAACAGCTCCTGACAACTCAACCATGGCTCCAGGGGCCACATCCAAGCCTTTTCTGAACACCTGCAGGGATGGGGACTCCACCACCTCCCTGGGCAGCACATTCCAATGGCCAAATACTCTCTCTGGGAAGAACTTTCTCTTCACCTTGAGCCCAGACTTCCCCTGGCACAGCTTGAGACTGTGTCCTCTTGTTCTGGTGTGGGAGAAGAGCCCAACCCTACCTGGCTACAACCTCCCTTCAGGGAGTTGGAGAGAGCAAGAAGGTCTCCCCTGAGCCTCCTCTTCTCCAGGCTGAGCAACCCCAGCTCCCTCAGCCTCTCCTCACAGGGCTGTGCTCCAGACCCCTCCCCATCCTTTGCTGCCCTTCTCTGGACACCTTCAAGTCTCTCAATGTCCTTCTTAAACTGAGAGCTCCAGAGCTGGACACAGGACTCAAGGTGTGGCCTGACCAGTGCTGAGCACAGGGGAAACATGAGGACATGAGGAACAATTTCTTCTCTGACAGGTTTGTCCAGCCCTGGGCCAGGTTGCCCAGCAAGTGGTTGAGTCCCCATCCCTGGAGGGATTTAAAAGCCAGGTAGATGTGGGGCTGAAGGCCCAGTGGTGCCCTGGCAGTGCTGGGCTAACGGGTGGACTTGGCAACCTCGCCAGCCCTTTTCCAACCTAAACCATTCTCTGGCTTTCAGACTTTATAGATAGCCATAACCCCCCCTTCCTTGAGGCTTGAAGCAAAGTTCTCTCCTGAAATTTATGCTCCTTTTTATTTTCAATAAAAGCCTTTAATGAGTCCAAGGAAGCCACAAGACCTTTGGTTCCCAGCCTGGTGATGGGCTGCGTCCGACCCTCCACTGACACTTTTATGCTTCTTTGGGCTTGCTGAAAATGTTTAAAATACTCCTGTTTTGCCCTGACCCGAAAGCAGATCTCTTTTCCAGTGCCTCAGCTCTGTTTGTGAGTGGAGGAATTGGAGCTCTGCAGAAAATAGCAGCACCAGCTGGCTCCGCTCGGTGGGAGCCGGAGCACGGTGAAACCAAAGGCTCTCCTTGCCTGGTGCTGGCACCCACCACAATGCAGTGAGACAGCAATTCCTCCTCCAGGACAGAAGACAGGGGCTGATCCAGCACCAGAAAAGGTCAGTTGAGTCACTGGCTTGAGCTGGGCTTTGCCTCTGGAGGGGAGCTCCAAACAGGAGCACTTTAGTGGATTATTGATGTTGTAACTGGACTGGGGTCCAGTCCCTTAGCGCGGAGTGAAAGGCAAAAGTTTCCACTGCCCAGGAGGCTTTGGGTTTTGCAGATGTTTGTGGAATGGCTTCATCCCTACCTCTTCAGCTTTACAGGATGAGCATGCAGCAGGAAAGCTGGCCTCTCTTGCTAATGGATGTGACCATGAAAAATCACCAGCAACTGAGTCATTTGGCCATCTCGCACCATGAGCTTCAAGACTTCATTTAGCACCCAAAATCAGTCTGCTTGACCTCCTAAAGGCCATGGGAGCTGCTCTTCACGTGGGCTGCTCTAACCTTGTGTGGTCCCTAAGTCCCTCCCACCCTCTGGCTCTTCCCTAAGACTGTGTGGACAGTACATGGTGGCTTGGAAAGTACACAGTGGCTTGGTACTGCACTGACCCTCCAGCCACGCTGACCAGGGTGGCTGCAGGATGCAGTGGTTCCCTCCTCTCCCTCATCCCCACCAGTGCTGAGGTGGCTGCAGGATGCAGTGGTTCCCTCCTCTCCCTCATCCCCACCAATGCTGAGGTGGCTGCAGGATGGAGTGGTTCCCTGGTTCCCTCCTCTCCCTCATCCCCACCAATGCTGAGGTGGCTGCAGGATGCAGTGGTTCCCTCCTCTCCCTCATCCCCACCACTGCTGAGGTGTAAACAAGCAGCTGGGGAGAGGTGGGAGTGCTCTGGTCCTGCCCTGACAGGAAGCTGAGTTGAGGCCAGTGCACAAGTACCTGCTGTGGAGCTGAGAAATGCTGCCAGATCAGGGGGTTCAGATGTGGTTTCTGAGAATGAGGTAGATGTGAGCATGCAGTGAGCTTCAGATGGCTTAAAATGATTGCACACTGAAAAGGGACAGAGTGGCCCCTCAGGCAGTGTGCTGGTGGTACAGAGCTGGGAGGAGTGGCTGACACCCAGCCAGGCTGTGCTGCCACTCAGCGAGACCTGGGCAGGCTGGAGAGCAGGGCAGAGGGGAACCTCAGGAAGCTCAACAGGGGCAAGTGCAGGGTCCTGGACATGGGGAGGAACAACCCGATGTGAGAACTTGGCTGCTGGAAAGCAGCTCTGTAGAGAGGGACCTGGAACTGCTGCTGCAGAAGAAGTTGCACTTGAGCCAGCAATGTGCTCCCGTGGCTGAGGAGGTTGGTGGTCTCCTGGGGTGCACTACGAGTGTGAGCAGCAGGTTGGGGGAGGGTCTCCTCTCCATCTACTCTACGAAAGTGAGGCCACATCTGGAGTATTGGGTTCAGTTCTGGGTTCCCCATCTCAAGAGATACAGGGAACTACTGGAGAGAGTGCAGCAGAGGCTGCAAAGCTGCTGAGGGGCCTGGAGCAGCTCTGTGGGGAGCAAAGGCTGAGAGCCCTGGGGCTGAGAGCCTGCAGAAGAGCAGCCCCAGAGGGGAGATGAGCAATGCTCAGCAAGAGCTAAAGGGCAGGCAGCAAGAGGCTGGGACCAGACTCTTCTTAGTATCCAGTGACAGGACAAGGGACAATGGGCATGCACTGGAACCCAGAAGGTACCTCCTAAAACATAAGAATAAACTTCTGTGAGGGTGCTGGAGCAGGCTGCCCAGAGGGGTTGTGCAGACTCCTTCTCTGGAGACCTTCCAACCCCACCTGGCCACTGTGATCCTGGGCAAGCTGCTGTGGGTGAGCCTGCTGGAGCAGGGGGCTGGACTGGATGATTTCCAGAAGTCCCTTCCAACCCCCAGCAGGCTGGGATTCTGTGTGAAGGAAGGAGAAAGATGTTAGAGGCAGGTCTGAACAGACATTAGGCTGGTAATCAGCTAAAAAAAACCTTTCTTTTTGCACAAAACCCCCAAGCCCACAGCCCCTCACAGCCCCTCACAGCCCCTCACAGCCCCTCACAGCCCCTCACAGCCCCTCACAGCCCCTCACAGCCCTCACAGCCCTCACCCCTCACAGCCCCTCACAGCCCCTCACAGCCTGAGCTTTCTATGGAAACTGTAAAAGACTCCAAGCAGTCCCCAAGCAACAATTGCTCTGTCTGCTGTTGCCTTTCAGAAACATGTCCTGGACAGCCCTACTGCCTCCTAATAGCTCACTGGCTACTAAACCTAAATGGCCACGATTTATTTGGGGTGAGGGAGATGAAAAGGAGTCAAGTTTATGGCCTCCCCTTGCATTTGGGTTCGGAACAACCCCAGGCAATCACAACTGCCTGCGGAGGCTGTCGTGCCCTGGATGGATTTGTGAAGCCAGAAGCACAGCAGGGAAAGGCAGAGGTGTGTTTGTCTCAGTCCCACTTACCAGTGCTCCCAGGCATTCGTCTCCCTTGGTGCTGCTGTCTTTGGGTGTCTGTCTGCTGCCAGTTAAAGGCAGGACTCCTCCAGCCCCTGTGCAGAGCTGTCGGCTACGGCAGAAGAGTGCGGAGCCGCCCCAAGGGATGCCTGCGCTGTTGGTTAAGCTGCTGCTTGGAGCCAAGCTTCATCTCTTGCTTGGAAGTGATTTGAGCTGCTGAGGCTCCTGCCTTCCCCTGACACCTTGCTGGAGCGTGCTGGGGAGCCCTGCAGGAGCTGGAGGCTCTCACTGCTTCGGCGTTCCCGTAAATGCCTCTTGGACTGCAATCCATCTGCAAATCCCCACAACCCGCAGCAGCAGCTCAGGTTTTCCAGGTTACCTTCGTGCTGGCGCAGGGAAGGTGTGCTCCTGCACTTAGAGGCTTGTCCAGAGGGCTGGAGATTGGGCCCTGCTGTGCCTCCTCTGGGGTGGCTCCGCTGAGGCATAGCATCAGCTGGTCGGGAAGCCGAGTGGAGCCGCGGCTTCCAGCTCGGTGTGAAGATGCTGCTGGTCCATGAGCCAGGTGGGTTAAGGCCCTCACAGTTCACAGACTCCCAGCATGGCTGGGGTTGGAAGGGACCTCTGCAGATCATCCAGTCCAACCCCCTGCTAAGGCAGGGCACCCACAGCAGCTTGCCCAGCATCACAATGGCCAGGTGGGTCTGGAATTTCTGCACAGAAGGAGACTCCACACCTCTCTGGGCAGCCTGAGACAGGGCTCCAGCACCCTCACACCAAAGAAGTTTCTCCTCATGTTCAGATGGAACCTCCTGGGTTCCACTTTGTGCCTGTTGCTCCTTGTCCTGTCCCTGGGCACCACAGTTGGATGGACCAGCACACGAGAAGCTCTCAGGAGGAAATGATATGCATGCCAGGACCTGACCAATCTCCCATGAGATGTGGAAAGACCTCTGGACATCCCCCTGCGCTAACCCAACCTGCAGGAGGGGAAACTCTAACAGACACCTCTTAAAACAAACTAAAAGGGAGAGAATTTGTCCTCTGGAGCTTCCCCTCTCTGGTGGTCTTTAAACCAAACACTTGGGCTCCTCCTTACTAGCTGCAGAGAGGAACAAGCGTCATGTGAATCCCACCCAGAGGTTTGAAAGATACCTGGCTTCCAGCAACCACAAGCCCAGGTTGCTTTGGGGTAGACTGTTCCAGCAGTCAGCTCCTGGCATTGTTCAGGAAACTTTCATTTCAGGCCTGAATTTACCTTCTTCTGGCTTCTGCCACTTGGATTTTCTTCTGTAGTCATCAGCTGGCTGATTAAAGAGCTGTCTGCTATCAAAACCCTCTTCCCTCTGCAGGTACTTGTGGGCTGTGATCAAGTCACCTCTTAACCTTCTCCTGGATAAGCCATTAGTTGAGAGACTTATGGCACACTTCCCAGACCTCAGACTGTACTTGTAGCTCTTTCCTGAACCATTTCCAATTTTCCCTTTTTTCTCCCTTTCCCCCACCCCTCCCTCTAGCCTTTCTGAAGTGTGGATGCAAGAATGCAATGGTCTCTCTGCTCAGGTGTCATGAGCAGCATAAGTAAAGGACATGCCATCGTGGCTTGTGTGTCCACCCAGGGGCTGACGTTGGGTCCCAGCTCATCTTCTGTAACCACATCAAGACCTGTCGTGGGATTTCAGGCTCTCTGGGAATGTACTCCCTGCTTGTGACCTACTTTCCTTGTTCCTGGAATTGCAGGCCTGGAAGAGGAGAAAGGCAGCCCGTGGTTGGGGTAGGCAGGGTTTGATGTGACCCAGGTTCAGCTTCCTGCCCGCCAGAGCCTGCGTGAGGAAGCCCAGCTGACCCCTCTGGGGTCTGAGCACCGAGGTGTTTGCATGGGTTTGACACCAGTCTTTCCAGTTTGGGGCAGCCATGAGCCCCTTGGGGTGTCTTCATGCCCAGCTAGTATCAGTTGTGTATCCTCCCCTGTCTGTTGGCTGTGTGAAAGGGTCGCTCAACCCGGCACCTACGCAGCAGAGCTGCTGGGGAGGAGGAAATGGGACTTGGCTGCTGGTGGCATTTGAATGGTGGTGAACATTCTTCTGTGCAGGTGGAAAATACCAGAGAATCCCTGCCCCCCAGCGTGATGGGAACTGTAAAAGACCTGGGTGGGTCATCTAGTCCAGCCCCACCTGCTGAAGAGCAGCCTGCCCAGGATCACAATGGCGGGGGGGGTGGAATCCCTCCAGAGAAGGAGACTCCAAAACCTCTCTGGGCAGCCTGCCCCAGGGCTCCAGCACCCTCACACCAAAGAGGCTTTTCCTGATGTTTTGGGTGGAACTTTCTGGGTTCCAGTTTGTGCCTGTTGCCCTTTGTCCTGTCACTGGGCACCACTCAGAAGAGTCTGGCCACATCCTCCTGCTGCCTTCCCTTTAGCTATTGATCAGCACAGATCAGCTCCCCTCTGGGGCTGCTCTTCTCCGGGCTCAACAGCCCCAGGGCTCTCAGCCTTTGCTCCTCACAGAGCTGCTCCAGGCCCCTCAGCAGCTTTGCAGCCTCCTCTGGACTCTCTCCAGTAGTTCCTTGTGTCTCTTGAAGTGGGGAGCCCAGAACTGAATGCAGTACTCCAGATGTGGCCTCACTAGGGCAGAGGATTACAGAATGCCTATTTTCACTCCCTTCTTGCAGCACCTTTAACAACAATTATTGCATGTTTTCTTTCCATCAGTGATCAAGATGTTGAGTAAGCTTAGATCAAGAGCAGATTCCCCACTGAGATCAGTGCTCAAGCATCTGCAGGTGGGGTAATGGCTGCCCGCTTCCCATTACGGCGGGGCAGGGATCGCTTAGCTGCTTGTGGTGTTTGCTTTCAATCAGGATGGGACACGTGCAGGAGCTCTCCTCAGGCAGAGAAGTTGGGTGTTGGAGCTGCTGGCTTTCTGTCTTCTCTGTGGTTCATAGAAACATGGAATTGTCAGGGCTGGAAGGGACCCCAAGGCTCAGCCAGTCCCAACCCCCCTGCCATGGGCAGGGACACCTCACACCACAGCAGGCTGCTCACAGCCACCTCCAGCCTGGCTGCAAACACCTCCAGGCAGGAGGCTGCCACCACCTCCCTGGGCAGCCTGGGCCAGGCTCTCACCACCCTCCTGGGGAATAACTTCTTCCTCACAGCCAATCTCAATCTCTCCATTTCTAGTTTTGCTCCATCCCCCCCAGTCCTATCACTCCCTGGCACCCCAAAAGTCCCTCCCCAGCTTTCTTGTAGCCCCCTTCGGACACTGGAAGGTCACAAGGAGGTCTCCTGGGAGCCTTCTCTTCTCCAGACTGCACAACCCCAACTCCCTCAGCCTGTCCTCATAGCAGAGCAGCTCCAGCCCTCTGCTCCTCCTCGTGGCCCTTCTCTGGACACGCTCCAGCACCTCTGGATGCTTCTTGTGATAGGGGCTCCACGTTCTGCAGAGAGCAGTGCATTTACACACCGAATGTTACTTAATGGGTGATAGTTGATATAATATGGAATTAATAGGATCCATTCCTGCAAGCTTGACAGGGCTTGTGGTCCAGAGGTCTGTTTGAGGCTGTGATTTATGCTGCTCTCCTCTGCTGGTGCAGATGGGCTGGGGAACCGCAGGAGCAAGGGGAGAGGCTATTGTTCAGGGATTGCTGTCGAGGGGGTAGTTGAGGGAATTGTGAATTATTCTAATTGCCTGTTTCAGTGTTCTCAAGGTTGCCTAAAACCACAGCTTCAGAAGAAGAGAGCTGCATAATCATTCTGCTGAGAGTTAAATTTATCTGGGACAAGGGCTGGTTTGGAATGTGGTGGAACTGTTGCAGGTGGAAACGAGAAATAAGAGGGGGGGGGAAAGGAAATCAAAAGGCTGTAGCTCTTTCTGTTCTCCCTGGGGAAGTGGCTGGCTAAGTTTGGAGGGGTGGAGGGGAAGGAAGGGATAAAGAAAAAAAAGACAAAATAACCTGGGAAGACCACAGTGTTTTGGACCAGCCTGAGTTCATTGTGAAGTTTCAGGCAGCAAAGTGAAATGGGCATCTGCAGTGACTGCTGGAGCAAAGGGGGTGCCCACTGTGGCTGAGCAGAGCTCACAGCAGCTTCTCCAGCAATCCTTCTGAGGTTGCAGGCTGCTGGAGTGAAGGGGCTGAACGTTTGTGGCTGAGCAGAGGTCGCAGCAGCTTCTCCAGCAATCCTTCTGAGGCTGTAGGCTGCTGGAGTGAAGGGGATGCATGTTCCTGGCTGAGCAGAGGTCACAGCAGCTTCTCAGACAATCCTTCTGAGGTTGCAGGCTGCTGGAGTGAAGGGGATGCATGTTCCTGGCTGAGCAGAGGTCACAGCAGCTTCTCAGACAATCCTTCTGAGGCTGCAGGCTGCTGGAGTGAAGGGGATGCATGTTCCTGGCTGAGCAGAGGTCACAGCAGCTTCTCCAGCAATCCTTCTGAGGCTGCAGGCTGCTGGAGTGAAGGGGCTGAACGTTTGTGGCTGAGCAGAGCCTTAAGTGAACACTGGAGTAAGTTGGACTTGCTGTATTTACTCCTGCTCCCCATGTGCCCAGGACCACGTGGACACATTGGATTGAGATAAGAGAAGCAGTGATAACTGAGGAGCTGGAAAGACTCTTGCTAAGGAGAAAGATTTAAAGTACAACATCCTGCACAGGATCATCTGTTCTGGGGCCTGTGATTAATGCTGGCTGGAAAGGAGGTCCCAGCTAAAGCTGGGGACAGGATAATAGGTTAACAGCAGTGAAGATGTCAACACTGTGGAGGGGAATGCAGTGCTTAGTGTGGGCTGCTGAGGTTGGGAGGATGAGGTAATAGGACGAGATGGAGACAATCCTTTCGGCCATCAGTGACATCTGTTTGGCTTGGAGCTGTCCTCGGAGGGGTAGGCTGTGGGGGGGGTGTGGAAGCCACGCTGGCTGCAGCTCTGGATGCTGAAACGGACGCTGTGACGAGGGGCTGAGAGGTGGAAGGGGTGATCCAAAGGGGGTGTCTGGGCCCTGATTATTGCTGGGCCTGTTAAAGCAGGGATTTGCTGCAGGGAGTTGGTGCAAATCTGATTCTGCAGCTTGCCGAACCAGGCCACTGGGCAGTGCTGTTTGTTTCCCTGGGTTTGGGGGGTTTGGGTTGTGGGGTTGGCTTTTTGTTTCTTTGCTGGTTTGGGTTTCTTTTTCCTGTTTTGGTTTGGTTGGGTTTGGTTTTGTTTGTTTGTTTATTTCTCCCTTCTCTTTACCTTTGCCTTTTACCTTTTCTCCTTCTTCTCTCCTTTTCCTGGGGTGACTCAAGCAGGAAGCACACACTCAGGTTTGGATGATGAGTGCCACGGAACCACTAAACTGTGGTTTCAGCACTGTCCAACGCAGGAGGCAAAAAAAGAAGCCACGACAGCTGGCACCTCAGCTCCTCCTCCTCCCTAGATGAAAGCATCTCTGGACTCCTGGTGGGGAAGTAATCACAAGAGATGCAAACCTGAATGGTTTTCTGAAGGGCCCAAGATGCCAAGGTCAGAGAAACACAGAATTAACCAGGTTGGAAAAGACCTCAGAGATCATCAAGTCCAACCTAGCACCCAACACCATCTGATCGACTCAACCATGGCACCAAGTGCCTCATCCAGGTTCTTCTTGAACACCTTCAGTGATGGTAACTCCACCACCTCCTTGGGCAGCACATCCCAATGGCCAATCTCTCTTGCTGGGAAGAATTCCTCACCTTGAGCCTAATCCTCCCCTCTGGTGTCCTCTTGTTCTGGTGCTGGTTGCCTGGGAGAAGAGACCAACCCCCACCTGGCTACAACCTCCCTTCAGGCAGTTGTAGACAGCAAGAAGGTCTCCCCTGAGCCTCCTCTTCTCCAGGCTAATCACCCCCCCAGCTCCCTCAGCCTCTCCTCCCAGGGCTGTGCTCCAGACCCCTCCCCAGCCTCCTTGCCCTTCTCTGGACACCTTCCAGCAACTCAACATCTTTCCTAAAGTGAGGGGCATAACCAGGTGGCTCCGTGGGGTGGCAGGGCTGGTGCAGTAGGTGGCTGTGCACCTGCCCATGTGGCAGCCCTTGCCTCCTGGAGAAGCCTTTCTGCACAGGCAGACAGGTGCATCGGATTTGGAGCACATTTTTCCCATTATCTGCTGGGGTAGCTTCAACTTATCACTGGGATTCGTAGGAGCTGGATGGCTTTTGCAAGGGAATCTCTGGATGGAATGCATTAACTGCAGACTGGGGTGGCTGCCAGTGGCCTCCCAGTGAACTTGTAATCCTGGCCTTGGAGTAACAACTGTGAAAAATCAGCGAGGACCGCTTCCATTTTTCTTGCCGCCACTGCTGGCTCGCAGGGCTCCTCTCGCTCTTCCCTCTGCCCCAGCAAGCCCAGGGTCCTGCAGTAAACAGTCACTGGGAAGATACACAGCTGGGGTTCCCCTCAGCAGGCTTGACATCTTGCAAGGCTGAAGAAGGCTCTCTAAGCAAACCCTGCTGCAGGGTCTGCAGCACCCCGTGGCGGATTGCAAGGCCGAGCTGGGACGAATCTCTCTCTACCTGAAGGGAAGCTGTAGTCAGGTGGGGGTCAGGCTCTTCTCCCAGGCAACCTGGGGCAAGAGGAGAGGGGCATGGCCTGAAGCTGAGCCAGGGGAAGTTTAGGTTGGATGTTAGGAAGCACTTCCTCAGGGAAAGGGGAATTAGAGACTGGAATGGACTACACAGGGAGGTGGTGAAGTCGCTGTCCTTGGAGGTGTTAACGGAAAGATTGGATGTGGCACTCAGTGACGTGGTCTGGTTGTGGTCATAGGCAGGACCTGATGGTCTCAGAGGTCTCTTGCAGCCTCAGTACTTCTGAGATTCTCTAATCTGGTGATCTGGATGGGAAGGTGATGGAATTGCTCTAGATCTATGGCCTCCAATGGGCCAGCTGAATCTGGGCTGCTTATTGGGATTTTGGTCCAGGTCAGCTCTCAAACCATGCAATTCCAGGAATGGCTTCTTCAGTATCTCTCCTCTGGCTCTCCCTGCAGGCTCCTGTAGAGCTCAGGATGGGTCCTCTGGCTCTGTCTCTTCATCCTTCCAGATGAGGTACGTGCTCCTGTACCGCTTTTGCAGCTTATTCTATGCCATTGCTACGGTAGCTGGCACCAGCAGTGGGCAGCGATCCTCTGGCTCTGGAAGTCCATCACACACCACGGCACAAAAGTTGCATGTTCAGCAGGTGCTGGAAATGAGCATGAGCTGAAAGCTTTGTTCTGGTGCACCTCAACACTGTGCAAGCCGTGATATGAGACTAGAATCACAGAATCATTTTGGTGGCAAGAGACCTTTCAAATCACCCAGTCCAACCCTTAACCCAGCACTGCCAGGTCACTACTAAGCCATGTCCCTCAGCACCACATCTACACAGCTTTCAAACCCCTCCAGGGATGGGGACTCCACCACTGCCCTGGGCAGCCTGGGCCAGGGCTTGACAACTCTTTTGGGGAAGAAATTGTTTCTCATGTCCAACCTAAAACTCTCCAGGTACAGCTTGAAGCTGCTTCTTCTGGGCCCCTCAATTTAAGAAGGACATTGAGACTCCTGAACATGTCCAGAGAAGGGCAATGAGGCTGGGGAGAGATCTGGAGCACAGCCCTGTGGGGAGAGGCTGAGGGAGCTGGGGTTGCTTAGCATGGAGAAGAGGAGGCTCAGGGGAGACCTCATTGCTCTCTACAACTACCTGCAGGGAGGTTGTGGCCAGGTGGGGGTTGGTCTCTTCTCCCAGGCAACCAGCACCAGAACAAGAGGACATAGTCTCAAGGTGCACCAGGGGAGGTTTAGGCTGGAGGTGAGGAGAAAGTTCTTCCCAGAAAGAGTAATTGGCCACTGGGCTGTGCTGCCCAGGGAGGTGGTGGAGTCCCCATCCCTGGAGGTGTTCAAGAGGGGATTGGATGTGGCACTCGGTGCCATGGTCTAGTCATGAGGTCTGTGGTGCCAGGTTGGACTCGATGATCTCTGAGGTCTCTTCCAACCTTATTGATTCTGGGAATTATAGAGTGAGAAAGTCTCCCCTGAGCCTCCTTTACTGCAGTTCCCTCAGCCATTCCTCTGAAGCCTTGTCTTGCACATGGGACATCCAGAAAGCTGGTAGTGGAGGGAGGAGCTGGAAGGTTTTTACCCCCTCCTTGTGCATAGAAAAAAAAAACCCCAAGATGCTTAAAATAATTCTGGGTTGTTTTAGTAAGAAGGAAGTGTCTCTTCTTGGAGACTGCTGGCAGTGTCTGGAGTAGCTCAGGAGACTGCTGATGGAGAGACTCTTGGCTGGCACTTTGACCATGGATGTTTCTGCAACCCCAAGTGCCTGAAAGGTATCTCTCTCCCACTGCTTCATGATTCCTTCCCTTCTTTGCCAAATTCCAAGCAAAATTGTCCATGTCTCTCAGCCCTTAAAGATGATTGAGGGACTGGCACGGAGATTATAAAGCCATAAAATGAGATCATCCCCTGAAGGCTTTCTGTGGTTCAGAAAAGTTCAATTAACTCTGCTTGCTCGGCCTTGCCCCTCCCACCCTCCCCCACCCTCTTCTCTGGCTTCTTTGGTGTTTCCTGGCCCCATCTGGGATCAAGAGCAGAGGAGCTGGGGCAGTGTAGGGATGGCTATTTTAGAAGAACCACTGGGCTGGTGCAAAGCAGAATGGGGGGGAAATGGCCTGGGTTTGGTTTGTGTAAACACCACTTGAGCCTTTTGCCCCTCAAAATCAAACCCAGGGAGGCTTTGAATCAAGTGATCCTCACATCGAGCTGCTCTTTGGGGAAGGTCCAGAAATGCAGAATACAGAATTAACCAGGCTGGAAAAGACCTTGGAGATCACCAAGTCCAACCTGTCATCCAACACCATCTAATCAACTCAACCATGGCACCAAGTGCCTCAGCCAGGCTCTTCCTAAACACCTCCAGGGATGGGGACTCCACCACCTCCCTGGGCAGCACATCCCAAGGGCCAATCTCTCTTGCTGGGAAGAATTTCTTCCTTACATCCAGCCTGAACCTCCCCTGGCACAGCTTGAGACTGTGTCCTCTTGTTCTGTCACAGGTTGCCTGGGAGAAGAGACCAACCCCCACCTGGCCACAACCTCCCTGCAGGGAGTAGTAGAGAGCAAGAAGGTCTCCCCTGAGCCTCCTCTTCTGCAGGCTAAGCAACCCCAACTCCCTCAGCCTCTCCTCCCAGGGCTGTGCTCCAGACCCCTCCCCAGCTTGGTTGCCCTTCTCTGGACACATTCAAGTGTCTCAACATCTCTCCTAAACTGAGGGGCCCAGAACTGGACACAGGACTCAAGGTCTGGCCTAAGCAGTGCTGAGTACAAATGCAACAAATCCATGCAGCTCGTTGATGAACTTTGAACAGGGGAGGTTGTCTTAATCCATTCCAGACTGACTTAATGGACTTGCAGGACAGGATTCAGCTCTCTCAGTTCCAGAGATGTGGAGAGATCTGTGGACTCCTGAGGCGTTTGTAATGTATCACTTTGCAAGCAAATTGTGGAGGTCCCGAAGCAGGGATGTGATGCACACACTGCTGATGGCAAAAGCCATGTTGCTCTCCAGATGCAATTGGAAGACCATCACTGCAAAGACAACGGAATCCTGGCGTGCTGGGACCTCTGGGGATCATCCAGTCCAACCCCCCTGCTAAAGCAGAGCACCCACAGCACCTTGCTCAAGGTCCTGTCCAGGTGGGTTTGGAATCTCTCCAGAGGAGGAGACTCCACAACCTCTCTGGGCAGCCTGCTCATGGATTCCAGCACCCTCACACAGGAAAGAAGTTTCTCCTTGTGTCCAGCAGGAACCTTCCGGGTTCCAGTCTATGCCCAACCTAAACCATTCTGTGCTCCTGCACGCTGGGGCAGAGAAGATGCAGCTAGGGCCAGGGACATGAAGTAACTTCAGGGAATCACGGAAGGGTTTGTGTTGGAAGGGATTAAAGCACCCCAGCAGCACCTCCCAGCATGTCACACTCAGATTGCCTCTGTTCGTACTGAGCAGTGAACTATTTCTGTCCCCTCCCCGTGGGTTTGGTTGGTTGGGTTGTGGTGTGGTTTTCTCACTCCTCCATTCCATCTTTCCCTCCCTCCCCTGGGCTGTTCAGCATCTTGGGCTGGGAGGTGCCGCAAGCACGTCCGGCCTTGGCTGCCGCCAGCTCGCAGGCCCTTGCGTCAGCAGTGTCCACTCTGGTGGAAGGGGATGCCTGCAGCTCCAGCGTTTCCTCCCTTCCTGGATTCTCACTTACTCTGTCACTCGGCGGGCCAGGCGGCAGCCGAAGCCATGGCCAGGGTGGGGCTGCCCCCGGGGGGAGGTGGGCAGGAGGACCTGGAAAATCACGAGTGCGGAGTCAGGGAGCCGACGTTAATCGCTTTTCCAGGGATGCAGGCGCTGGGGCCCGGGAACCCAACCCCATCTTCCTCCAGTGGAGATGCTGATGGCTGAGCTTTCCCATCTTAAGGGGGGGATGGCTCTAGGCAAGTCCCAGGCTCCCCTGCACGCCCCTTCTGCGCTGGCTGTGCAGAGCAAATGCCGCGAGTGGCAACAGAGACAATCTCCCCCCAGGGCTGATGGAGGTTAGTTTGTAGGTTAATGAGTAAATAATGTTGTTAGAGAGTGGTTTCTGAGACTTAGGACCTTTCCAGAGCTCTTCTGAAGAGCCAACAACATTTAGCTTCCCATCCAGTCTTGCTGTTCCTTTAAGTTGTATCCAGCATCCACCTCATTGTTTTGACCTCTCCATACTCCTGCCCTTTGCAAGTGGCAACCAGTTCCACTGTCTGATAATGCTTCAAGTGAGCCTCTCTGTGCAGGGGACCATTTCCTTCAGTTTTGGTTCAGTTTCAGTTTAATTGCTGAGTGCTTAAGCTGAAAAGCCACCTGCCATGTGCTTTCTCTCAGTAGAAGAGGGGAGCAGAGCCCTCATGTGAAGATTCCATTGCCAGCCAGTGTAGGTGACAATGAATAGAAACATGTGATAGTTTAGCTATGGAATTGTGGGGTCTGTTCTGTGTAGCAACCCTCTGGAATGGCAGAAGAGTCACAGGTTTAAACCACTTCATTGCAAGGAGCAAAGGGCACAAACTGGAGCCCAGGAGGTTCCATCTGAACATGAGGAAAAACCTCATGCCTGTGAGGGTGCAGGAGCCCTGGAGCAGGCTGAACAGAGAGGTTGTGGAGTCTCCTTCTCTGGAGAGCTTCCAAAGGTTGTGATCCTGGGTGACCCTGCTTTAGCAGGGGTCTTGGACTAGATGATCTCCAGAGGTCCCTTCCAACCCCTGGCATTTTGGGATTCTGTGCTGCTGCATTTTGCTTCCTAGATTCTTCCACAGGAAACTGAAGCAGTTATTTGAAGGTATTGTAGCTGCCCTCAAGCTAAAGGTAAAGACCACACAGGGACCGGCTGCAAAGCAATTTCTTACTAAGCAACTGAGAAGAACCATGGAGAACTTCACTCAGTTTTTGCTTCAGCTGAAGTGTTTCCTGTGAACTTGCCACTGCTCTAGACTGCAGAGTTGAGGATATGATAGCCAGGGCTGGTCAGCTGCCACCTGCTTCATCCACAGGCTGAAACTTCTTCAAGAGGCCAGAAGAATGTGGTCAGAGTCTGGATTCCCACCTTCTGGCTTTCTTTTCTTTCCAGACTTCTTATGGAAAGCTTTCTCTGGGTGATTAGATAACAGGAATTGGTGCACTTCAAGAATATTACAGTTCTGGTCAGGTTGCCACCCCAAAGTTCAGCTACCTGCCAGAGGATGTGCATGTACTTGGAAACAGAGTGGCTGAGAAGTTATTTGGCGACACCAGCTTCCATCTGGGACAAGTGTGCCAGGACAGATGGTTAATATCTTCTTTTGGCCCTTTCCACTCCAATTCCAGATGGAGCTTGGGTTGAAACAAGAGTCTGGGCCAAAGCATTGATCAGTCTCAATTCCATGCTGGGGTGCAGATGGGGTTTGGTCACCCCTGAGGCTCTTATCTCTTCAGCAATGTCACTGTTTGCAAGGAAGTAGAGCCATAGAATGGTTTGGGTTGGAAGGGACCCTTAAAGGTCACCCAGCCCAACCTCTCCTGTACTCAGCAGGCTGCAACTGGAGCAGGCTGCTCACAGCCTTGTCCAAGCTGACCTGGAATGTTTCCAGGGATGGGGCATCTACCACCTCTTTGGGCAACCTGGGCCAGTGTCTGCCCACCCTGGTTGTGAAAACCAGACAATTTCTGCTCTGTGACTTGCCCGAGGGTGTAAATGAATCTTCTACTGAAGCAGGGCCACAGCCTGGACCTTTCAGGGACCCTCTCTCTGACCATTGCCTCCCTTGCAAAGGGGATGACTTTATATCTCTTTCCAGAGACCATGAGAGGGGCTGCAAACAATCCCTGGTGCTGGTTGTGGTGGGCAGGTCAGCTGCAAACAGCAGCTTTTGGCATCTGTAGAGACCGAGGAAAGGTAGGGTGGAAACCTCGAACCGTGGGTTCCACCAGTTTGCAGCTGCCAGCAGTGGCCCAGGCTCATGTGCCTACAATGATTGCCTTCAGTGGTTGGGCTTGATGATCTTGAAGGTCTCTTCCAACTAGAATGACTCTCTCCTTTAAACTCTCGATCGACATTAATTAGGAGTCCCTTAGATGACCTTACAATAATTTTCCCCCTTCCAAGTTACATGTAATAGAAAATCCTGGCTTGCCAGGTGGGTGACTTTTCCCAGGCTCTTGCAGCACTCATATTCATACTGATGAAAGCCTCTTAAGCTTCACATGAACTTAGATCCAAGCAATGCTTTTTTTCACCCCCCCCCCCCCCTTCCTTTCCCATGATTTTCCATTCCGAGAACTATCCTTCTGAACATATTGATTCCAGCTTGCAGAGTTCAAGGGCCCACAATCTGACACAACCTCTCCTACCTTCCAGATGCTTGTCAGAAAGGAGCTGAGCAACCTCCCAAGGGTCATATTTGACAGGGCAGGGTGTGTCTCTCGGTGCAATTTAAATCAGCAACAATCAAGGGCGACCCAGGCAGGGGGAAAGCAGTCCTCCCCCTTTGCTTTCTGAAACCAGGCATTCTCCCCATCAGCCACCGCCTGAGCTCCCAGCTCCCCTCCGTGAAGTGTTCAGACCCAGGGGCAGAAGGAGGAACTGGAATGACAAGTGAAGTCTCCATGAAAGGCAGCCGGCGTCTGCGCCCCACCTCGGGCGAGCAGCCTGACAGCGCCAGGCCAAATCCACCTCCTTCCTGTGGCTGCCACGCCGGCTGGCTAAGATGGCTTGGCTGAGGGACAAGGGGGGGGAAATCAGAAACAGAAGCACTTTGGAGCCATTACCTTGTGAGTTACATGGACATGAGGTGGAATCATAGAATCACAGGCTGGTTTGGGCTGGGATTCATAGAACAGTTTGGGTTGGAAGGGACCTTAAAGATCATCCAGTTCCAACAGCCTTGCCGTGGGCAGGGACACCTCCCGCTAGCCCAGGCTGCTCAAGAGCTCATCCAACCTGGCCTTGAGGACCTCCAGGAAGGGGGCAGCCATGGCCTCCCTGGACAGCTTGTTCCAGTGTCTCACTACCCTCGCTGTAAAGAATTTCTTATTAATCTCCAGTCTAAATCTGCCCTCCTCAAGCTTCAATCCATTCCCTCTCATCCTATCACTACAAGTCCTTGTCAGAAGTCCCATCCCAGCTTTCTTGTAGGTCCCTTTCAGGTACTGGAATGCTGCTATAAGGTGCCCCCAGAGCCACTTTTTCTCCATCCCCAGCTCTTGTAGCCTGTTCCCATAGGGGAGGTGCTCTGCTCATCTTTATGGCCTCCTTTGGACCCACTCTAGCAGTTTGAAGTCCTCCTCGTGCTGGGGGCACAGGACTGGATGCACTACTCCAGATGGGGTCTCATCATCATCTAGGTCATCGAGTTCAACACTCCTGCAGGCAGCAGGTACATCTGCAACTAGAACAGGTTGCTCAGAGTCTCAGACAACCTGGCCCTGGCTGTTTCCAGCCGTGGGGTCTGGGCAACCTGTGCCAGTGTCTCATCACCATCAGCATAAAAAATTTCTTCCTTTTATCTCTTTTGAATCACTGCTCCTATAGTTTAAAACCATCACTCCTTGTCCTATCACAGGCCCTGCTAAAAAAGCCTGACCAGTCATTCTTAACAGGCTCTAGGTGCTGAAAGGCCATGAAGAAGGTCTCCCTGGATCCTTCTCTTTCCTGGGCTGAACCACCCCAACTCTCCCAGCCTGGCCTCACAGCAGAGGGGCTGCAGCCCTTGGATCATGTTTGTGGCCTCCTGTAGATGTGTTGCTGAGGGACATGCTTGAGTGGTGACTTGCTAGTGCTTGATTGATGGTTGAACTTGATGACCTCAAAGGCTTCTTCCAACCTACATGAATCTCTGATTGTGTGTTGTGTGTGTGTTCAGCCATGAGAGAGATAGATAGTCCACCAGCCAAGGCATGTGTTTGCTAGCACTCAGCCCGAAGCCTTTACTCCTCCACATACTTCCAGCTATGATCTTTGTCAGGTCACTAAACCTCATTATCCACTAGTCTGAGAATCATGGACATGGATTTTTGGTTTTTTTTCCCTTTTGGAAGAGGCCTCTAAGTTCATCAAGTCCAACTGTTAGCACTTCTAGGTCACCACTTAAGCATGTCCTTTGGGAGTCATTGCGCTGCCTGGACTCCCAGGAAGGCTGGGTTGGTGTTTGCAGGGAGAGAGCCTAAGTCAGCATTTTAAACAGGAACAAATGTTAGGAACATTCCTGGAGTGTTGCTGGAAAGAGGATCCTGGAGCAGTATTTCATTTTGTTTTTGAATCACAAAGACAAGCAACTGAGGCTTGCTCCATGTTCTGGAGGAAGAGATGCATCCAAGAGGATTAATTCCTGGATTTGCTTAAGGCCTTGTGCATCATGGAAATGGCTCAATGGGAGAGATTTAGTGTGAGCAGGTCCATTCCTTCCCCTCAGAGCCAGTTTCCCAGCTCTCATGCCAAAGGGTTGTGTTGTTCTCAGCTTCCTTGGAGCCCATCATTTAATTGTCACTTGCTCCTTTTAACGTGGCTAAGAGTGTTTGGAGAGTGAGAGGCACAGATCTCAGGCCCAGGATTAGTCTTCTGGAAACAAAGTGGCCGCCAGCAACGACTGAAATTGCAAAATGGATGTTTCTAGGAAAGAAAGAAAGAAAGAAAAAAGTCTTCATGTTTTCAGCCCATGTTGGCCTTTTGCATCTCAAACTCCAATTATTTTGACGCAAACAGAAGAGCCAAAGCCAAATCAAACCAAACTTTTGACAGGTGAACACTCTCAGGCAGAAATGCCACCTCTGTGCCCTCGAGAAGTCATCACCTTGAGATTCACCCCTCCCTTCTGTCTTCTTGAAGGTGGGCATCACAGCTCCTCTGTCTCTCCAAGCTGCCAGAGAACATCAGAAGGGTGCTGTAATGGTGGAACTTCGAGGGCAGATTGTAGGCTGGAACATCAGAAGGGTGCTGTAATGGTGGAACTTCGAGGGCAGATTGTAGGCTGGAACATCAGAAGGGTGCTGTAATGGTGGAGCTTCAAGGGCAGATTGTAGACTGGAACTCATCCAGGTGGGGTCTTGAATGTCTCCAGAGAGGGAGACTCCACACCCACCCTGGGCAGCCTGTCCCAGTGTTCTGTCACCCTCACAGGGAAATAATTCTTCCTCCTCTTTCCATGGAACTTCCTATGCCTCAACTTCCACTCATTGCCCCTTGTGCTGGCACTGGGCATCACCCAGCAGAGCCTGGCTCCATCCTCTGGGCACTCACCCTGCACATCTTTATTACATGAATGAGGTCACCACTCAGTCTCTCTTCTCCAAGCTACAGAGCCCCTCAGCTGCCTCTCCTCATAAGGAAGATGTTCCACTCCATCATTTTCGTGGCTCTGTGCTGGACTCTTTCAGGCAGCTCCCTGAGGTCCCTCTTGACCTGAGGGGCCCAGAACTGGACACAATATTCCAGATGTGGCCTCAGCAGGGCAGAGCAGAGCAGGGGAGGTGACCCTCTCTTGACCTACTGACCATGACGGCAGAGCTTTTTGCCCCAGTGGGAAAACTTTCAGCAGGAGGAGGAGGAGATGGAGAAAGAGAAGGTTGACACCTTTCCCCTGGAAAGAAAAACAAAGCCCAAGCCAGGCCTGCCAGAGCCCGCTGAAGGCCTGAGCTGGGACAATGCCTTTTTCTGTCTGAGCGGCCGCGGCACCCTCCGGTAGGGCGAGGACGGTCCGGCGGGAGGTGGAAACCTGCCACCCATTGAGTCACCGACGCCACCTCCCACCTCCCTTTCCACCCTGCCTGTCTCCCTAATTAGCCAATAAATTCACAAGCACTTTTCTGTCATCCCCAGGGCTGCCTGGCGCTGGGGAAGGTTTCAATTGTGTGTCTCTGCTGCCTGCCGGCCCTGCCAGCTTCTGGGGCTCGTGGGCAGCCGCCGGCGCCCAGCCAAAACCACAGGAAGGCTTCAAGCGAGGAAAAGAATCTGCTCTGAGCACCAGCAAAGCGGTGTGCTCCATCTGAGCTGATATTAACTGCTCTCTGCACGGTGGCTGCTGGGGCTTGGTGCCTTGGCCATGGAGGGGGGGAAGAAAAAAAGAGTCTTCTGGAGTGAAAAGGTTGCAGCCCCCCACGGCGCACAAACGCTGCGCTGTGCTGAGCCCAGGGCGCTTCACACCTGATGGTGTGGAGGTGTCCAGGTCATCCTGGGAGCTGTTTGTACCTCAAACAGACAGAAGGCTCAGGCTGGTGCCTCTCCCCACCTCCAGCTCTCGCTGCTTGATGATTAAAGCACAGGCAAGCTCTCGTTGCAAGAATCCTTCCCCACCCTGCCAGAAAGACATTCGGTGCCTCGAGTCTGTCATAGCTTGGCTGTGGTGCAAGCAGGCAGAGGCTCCTATCCTATGGCAGCTGTGACTGACAGCACTTTGTCCTGCTGATTGCAGCCACTGGGGCTGGATTAAGCAGCAAAGGCAGAATTGAAATCTTTTGATCTGCTGGAGCGTAAGGAGGCTCTACAGAGGGATCTGGCCAGGCTGGATCAATGGCCTGAGGTTCAACAAGACCAAGGGCTGGGTCCTGCACTTGGGTCACAACAACCCCATCAGCACCCCAGGCTTGAAGAAGAGTGGCTGAAGTGTTCCTGGAAGAAAAGGACCTGGGGGTGTTGGTTGACAGCAGCTGGACAGGAGCCAGCAGTGTGCCCAGGTGGCCAACAGCCTCCTGGCTTGGATCAGGGAGGGAACTGTGTCTGTAGCTGCAAAGTCTGAATCACAAGGAAGGAAAGACAGAGGAGACAGCATCAAGAGAAGCTTTTCTTCAGTGTTTCTGCCTGCCTGCCTGATGTCCCCATACTGTGTATGTGTTAACATCTGGAGGCATTTCCCACCACCAGGATTTCAACTGCCTGCTGAACATTGCTGATCAGCCTCAATGAGGCCACATCTCCAGGAGATGTGTCTCCCACAGGGAGATCTGGGCTTTTCCTAGTCAGTGGAGCAGGGGTGAGCAAGGAAGGTGAAAAAGAGGTGAAAAGGGAGGTGCTGGATGGAGCTGGGGTGAAGATCCTGACACTTCAGTGCTAAATGGGTCCTGGAGCAAGGCTGGAGACACTCCCCAAGAAAGAGAACGTGGCCTTCTCATCCCCTCCCCTCTTCCAAGTTCATTTCATCTGCAGGCATTTACAGGAGGAACATTTCTTTTTATAAACCCTTCCATCAGCAGGCTGTGTCTCTGCAGGGCATGTTGACACATCAAATTAGGCTGTGGTTTGGGTTCCAGCTGCCACGGGCCCAAGGATGTGACGGTGAGAGTGGGAATGGGATCAAGAAGGCAAACGAGATCCTGGGGGACGTGAAGAGTGTGACCAGCAGGTAGAGGAAGGTTCCTCTCCCCCTCCACTCTGCCCTGATGAGGCCATACCTGGAGTACTGGGTCTGGTTCTGGGCTCCCCAGTTCAAGAGAGACAGGGAACTACTGGAGAGAGTCCAGAGGAGGCTGTGAAGATGCTGAGGGGAATGGAGCATCCCCGTGAGAAGAACAGGCTGAGAGGGGAGCAATATGTGAAGGGTGGGAGTAAGAGGATGGGGCCAGGCTCTTTTCATGGGGCCCAGCAACAGGACAAGGGGCAGTGGGCACAAACTGGAACCTAGGAGGCTCCACCTGAAGCACAAGGGAAAAAATTTGGTGTGAGAGTGCTGAAGCCCTGGAGCAGGCTGCCCAGAGAGCTGTGCAGTCTTCTTCTCCAGAGAGACTCCAAACCTGCCTGCAGCTGGGCAGCCTTCTGTGGGTGACCCTGCTTTTGCAGGGGGTTGGGCTAGAGAATCCTCAGAGGTCCCTTCCAACCCCATCATGCTGAGACTGTGTGAAAAGAGCAGTGCAGTGAGGAGACTCTCAAGCTGGCACTGAACTCAGTGACAGATTCCTCAGAAAAGGGCTCAGAAAAGAGGAAAGAAAAGATGAAATAGATTGATAAAGGAACCCTGCTGGACATCAATCACTTGAAATGCAGCCTTTCAGAGGGGGGAAAGGATCCAACTCCTGTAGCAAATGGTAAATTCATCGAATGTAGGGCAAGAAAAGATCTCTGACCTCCCACATAAATCGTTGCCACCCGCCCCACTGCTGCTGCGCTGCGATTCACAGGGGAGCTCCTGCATGTGCTTTAGAGAGACATCTCGGCTGGAGTTCAAAGGGGGAACCCACACCAGCCTTAGGTAAGTTATTCCTGCAGTTAATTATGGCACTGAAAGAGAAAGAAGTGTTCTTTCTTCCAGCTCGAATTTGTCTGGCTTTGGTTTCCAGCCATTGGATCTCGCTAAGCTGTTGTCTGCTAGATTAAAGAGCCCTCTGCTGAACACAGACAAATTGGCAATCTCCAGGCAAGAAGGTCCAAGGCCAAGCTCTGTTCTTTGTTAGATATGCACAGCCCTGTTAAAAGCAGGAGCACAACGTTTGAGGCTGTGGGGCACTAAGGGACACCATCCTCAGCCACCTCCTATTGACTATGTCAGCTGCAAGGTCTGCCCAGTGTTTGGCTGGTAGGTCAGGGCAGTGCCATTGCATGTAAGGGAGAGGAAAAAGCAAACAAACCTTCATCCCCCAACTGCCTTTTGTTTGCTGTAGGCCAACTGAGCTTGGAGGAAGACAAGAAATACCTGGCACCTCTCATGAATCAGGGCTGGCCCCACCACAAGATGAGTGCCAGCGGCTCTCTCTGAACCCCTCTGCCTTCCTAAAGGGAAGAGAGAGGGAATAAGGGAGAGAGGCTGATGGGGTGGGATGGCTGCTTCTGGGCTGGGCACCTCAAGAGGCACTGGAGGTGCCAAGGCTCATCCTTGGGATGCTACCATCCATGGACCCTGAGCAGGGCATGGCACTGTAGTTTCCTCTGTAAAGCTGACTCCAGAGGGAGGGCAGAGAGGAGACACATCCAGGAAGAGCACAAAAAGAAGGATGAGCAAAGGGCCCCAAATTGGAAGGTGAAGAAGCCCAGCAGTCCCTCTCTGCTCCTCTCTCCCTCCTCCTCCTCCTGGGCTAAGTACAAGCTTCCCCTCCTACAAAATAAAGACCTTGATGACAGAGTGTCTTCCCTGGAACAGAGTGCTGAGTTGAAATCTGGCCCTGAGGATTTGTGGTGGCTCGGGGCAAAGTCAAAACAAACACAAACACATCCCCCGGTGCCAGCGTCGCTGCCAGCCCGGAGAGGAGCCGGCGAGCTGCAGGGAACAGGCAGGGCAGAGTTTTGTTTGTGCATGGTGGGGGAGGTGGAAGGTGGCCAGGAAAACATCTGTGGCTTTGCCTTTGGTGGGGCAGGGGGCTTTGCACCACTATCTTCTGGAGAAAACGGTGTCAGTGTCTTCTTTCCAGTTGCGACGCTGCTGCTTTGCTTTCCCTCTGCCCTTGACAGAGGTTTTGTGCCAAGGTGGCTCTGGTGGCAGCCAGATCTTGAGGGCTTTGCCAAGAGGTGGCAGTGCTGGAGCTCGGTGGCCTGTGTCTATGCCAGATGCCTACGTGTGTTCATGCACAGCACAAGTGGTGTCTGTGGGGTGAGGCATGAGGATGTGAGTAAAGACTTTGTAGTCAAAGCAAGTGGAGCAGCACTTAGTTAAGACAGGTTGGAGCTGAGTGTTAAAGACTTTTCCTTCAATTAGATGAGTGGCTGCTCAAAGGTTGGCTCTGACAGTGGTTCCTAGAATTGTCAGGGTTGGAAAGGACCTTAAGGATCATCCAGTTCCAACCCCCCTGCCATGGGCAGGGACACCTCACACTACAGCAGGTTGCTCACAGCCACCTCCAGCCTGGCTGCAAACACCTCCAGGGATGAGGCTTCCACCACCTCCCTGGGCAACCTGTGCCAGGCTCTCACCACCCTCCTGGGGAAGAACTTCTTCCTGACATCCAATCTAAGCCTGCTCTTCTCTAGTTTGAAGCTATCACCCCTCATCCTATCACCACAGGCCCCACTTTGAAGATCTCCAGGGGCGATGCTCCACACATCTCGTCTGCGCATCTCCTACCCCATCCTCAGACTGCTCTGGGGTGGTACAGCTCTCAGAGGCAGGTTGCACCTTGGAACCGATCTGGCTTGACATCCTCAGATTTTCTGGCCAGTGGCTATCAGGAGATGCCCTGAATTCTTCCACCAGGGACACCTAAACCAGCTGGCCAAGCAGAGGTCAAGAATGGTCAAGGTTTTGTGTGGGGAGAGAAGCAGGTTATCCTCACCACAGCACAACATAAAGCATCCAGCCTCTCTCTGTCCCTCCTCAGCCCCCAAATCAAGAGGACTTCTTGCAGCATTCCTGAGCCCAGCCTCTGCAGCTTGAGACTCATGTATTTAGCACGTAAAACACTGTATTTTACCCCAAACGTTAGACTCTCCTCCTTCTCCTCACTGCTTCTGTCCTATCCCATCAGTGACAGTTGTAGTCTGTTTGATACAGGCCAGGTCAGTGAGCCAGGGCCATGTAATTATGGTTGGAGCCACAGAGATATTTTTATGCCCTGCCAGAGATTATTCACTTATCAGGAATGTGTAGTTAAGTGGCAGGCTCTGAACTGTCCTCTATAAATAGGCCAACCCAGTGCCCTCTGTGTTTTCTTTCAGCTCTGTCATCTATCATGCCTTCCATTTCCACAACCACATCAACCTCTGTGCAGGGCAGGACAAGTCAGGCTGGAGGGGAGCAGCTGATGACCTTGCTTCAGAAGGGAAAAGGGAAAGGAGGAGGAATGGGAGCATGCAACACAGCCTTCACTTGAGTGTGTTGAAAACCTGGGCATGGAAGAAGAGCTGCCTGCAAGGCTTGACTTTCCAATCATAGAATCAATAAGGTTGGAAAAGACCTCAGAGCTCATCAAGTCCAAACTGTCACCCAACACCTCCTGACAACTAAACCGTGGCACCAAGTGCCACATCCAATCCCCTCTTGAACCCCTCCAGGGATGGGGACTCCACCACCTCCCCTGGGCAGCACATCCCAGTGGCCAATTCCTCTTTCTGGGAAGAACTTTCTCCTCACCTCCAGCCTGAACCTCCCTTGGCACAGCTTGAGACTGTGTCCTCTTGTTCTGGTGCTGCTTGCCTGGGAGAAGAAACCAACCCCCACCTGGCTACAACCTCCCTTCAGGGAGTTGCAGAGAGCAATGAGGTCTCCCCTGAGCCTCCTCTTCTCCAGGCTAAACAACCCCAGCTCCCTCAGCCTCTCCTCCTAGGGCTTGTGCAGCGTGGGTGTCACAGCATCTCAACGTGGCAGGGGGGGGTTGGAAGGGACTTCTAGGGATCACCCAGTCCAACATCCCCCCTGCTAAAGCAGGGTCTCCCAGAGCAGGTTGCCCAGGACTGCAATACCCAGGTGGGGCTGGAATCTGTCCAGAGGAGATTCCACAAACTCCCTGGGCAGAGAGCATGAAAAAGAAATAAATAAGAAACCCTTGAAGGCTCAGATGTTTGTGCTCCAGACCCTGCCCTGATTGCACCTTGCTTGGCAGCAAAGACAGAACCAGCTAGACTTAACCTCTGTGCAGGGGGAGAGGAGATCCTAGGCTCATAGAAGACAATCATAGAATGGTTTGGGTGGGAAGAAACCTTCAAAGGACATCTTGTCCAACCCCATGCAACCAGCAGTGACACCTGCAACTAAAGCAGGTTGTTCAGAGCCCCAGGCAACCTGGCCTGGGATGGTTCCAGGGATGGGGCATTGCCAGCTCTCTGGGCAACCTGGGACGGGGTATCACCACCCTCAGTACAAAACTCTTCTTGCTTCTCTTTAGTCTGAATCTCCCTCTTCCACTTTCAAACCATCACCACCTGTCCTGCCACAACAAGCTCTGCTAAAAACTCTGTCCCCAGCTTTCTTACCAGGCCCTGTAAGTACTGAAAGGCCACAAGAAGGTCTCCCCAGAGCTTCCTCTTCTCCAGGCTGAACCCCAACTCTCATCCTGTCCTCGCAGCAGAGGGATGCCAGCCCTCTGGACAGTTTTGGGGCCCTACAAGCTGAATAATCCAGCAGGAGGAAAGAAAGCCTCCTTGCTGTGCCCTCTCAGAGCCTCAGACACTGTCATTTCACACTGCAGATCGACCCAGGCTGGGTGTTTAGGAAGGAGTGCTTTAGGCTGGATGTTAGGAAGGAGTTCTACAGAGAGAGAGAGATTGCCCATTGGGATATGCTGCCCGGGGAGGTGGTGGAGTCACCATCACTGGAGGTGTTCAGGAGGAGGCTTGAGGGGTGCTTGGTGCCATGGGTTAGGTGATTAGGTGGTGTTGGATGTGATGATCTTGAAGGTCTCTTCCAACCTGGTTTCTTCTATTCCATGCCAGGCTGATAAGGTTGCCTCCTTCCCCTCTTCCCTGCAGCACATCCCATCCCTCCTGACTCTTTCTCAGAATTTCTGGCTGCACATTCCTTGGACTCACTGTTCAGTCCCCTTTTGAGCTCAGCTGATACTGCACACTCACTCTGATGTTCTTTCCTTTCCACTTTCCTCCAAGTGCCAGGGGAAGTTGTGGTTTTTCGAGCAGATCCTGGTGGCTTTGTTGTTTCTCACAAGGGGGGAAAAAGGGAGAGAGGATAAGAAAGTGGCTGCAGCATCACTGAGCTGCTTCCCTTCGGTTTGAGAACAGATTTAAAAGTGATAACACAAAGAGTTCCTGGGAGTCCTCCCGTGGATTTGTTCCTTGGCTCTGCACAAGGAAGGAGCTGCTGAGGAGATTATCCTGATGCTGTCCCTGACAATAGACCCCAGCCAGCAGGGAAAGGTCAAATATTGAAGTGCCAACAAAGCAGACAAGGGAGGTGTGAAGACAGCTTTCAGGGAGGTGTAGAGAGCTGGAAGGTGTCCCCTCAACCACCTTTGCTCCGGGATGAACAACCCCAGCTCCCTCAGGCACTCCTCCCAGGACTTGTGCTTCACACCCCTCAGCAGCTTCACTGCTCTTCTTGGGGTGCACTCCAGCAGTGTGGCTTGAATGCATCTTCTCTCCAAGGGAGTCCTGACTTCCTGGTGGCAGAGATGTGAACAGCTGCCCCCTCCCACTAAACTCCTGGGTACGCAGGGCGCTGGTTTGGTTCCACCCCTCCAAGAGGATGTGACTTTCACCAGTGGTTTCCACTGGTTCCTCCTGCTTCCCAGGATTGCAAATGGTCCTTCATAACCACCTGAGCACCAGCTCTGATCCAGGCCTGGAGAAGAAAAGGTTCCAAGGAGACCTTTTTGTGGCTTTCTAGGATCTGAAGGGGGCTCCAAGAAAGCTGGGGAGGGACTTTTGAGGGTGTCAGGGGGTGATAAGACTGGGGGGGATGGATCCAAGCTAGAGGAGGGGAGATTTAGATTAGACATCAGGAAGAAGTTCTTCCCCATGAGGGTAGTGAGACACTGGCACAGGTTGCCCAGGGAGGTGGTGAAAGTCTCATCCCTGGAGGTCTTAGGTGCTACCAGCTGAGCCACATGATGGGTGTTTGCAGCCAGGCTGGAGGTGGCTGTGAGCAACCTGCTGCAGTGTGAGGTGTCCCTGCCCATGGCAGGGGGTTGGGACCGGCTGAGCCTTGAGGTCCCTTCCAGCCCTGCCAGTTCTGTGTGATTCTGTGAGTCCAGAGGTGGTAGAGCAGCCTGTTCACTTCCACATGCAGCAGAATTAGGAGGCAGGTCACACTTTATTTCCCTTGGCTGACACCTTGCAATAGGTTGAAACATTTCTTCTGCTTTCCTGCAGAGGATGGGAATCGTTTGCAGGGGAGGAGCAGCAGCTGCACATCTGCCAAAGGGGTGGAGAAGGTCGTGACTGCAGCACCATTCTCTCTGCACCCTCTCCACAGAGGATGTGTTGATCTCTTAAGTGATGTGTTGACATGAAGAGCAGCCAGCATCTGAAGTGGCCCATGGCTGGCAGGCTGCCATGCCTACAGGAACCACATCTGTATCCCAGCACGTCCAGACACCACTGGGAGGAATTCAAAGGCGGCTGGCACAGACTTGAAGGGCCGTGGAAATAGCATCCTTGTGTGGTCTGACTTTGGGGTCACATCTCTTTTGCAAGGAGCATTTCACCCTGCCTGACCAGTCCTCCTCCTGCCAGCTGTCTGCAGCACCTCGAATTCTGTTGCAGAGGGTGGAGCCTCCAGGTTTATCATGAGAGACAGTAGAGAGAAAGGCTGCAGCTGTGTCTCCCAGGAAGGAATATTTGAGGAGCTCTCTTTCTGTCCCTCTTCTCTTTTTGCACCCAGACAGCACTTCCTCCGGAGCCAGACCACTGGTAGTTGCCCTCAGTGTTACCAGATGATTGCTTCTTGAAAACCTAGCTGGGATTGTATGTCTTGAGCAAGTTCCAGGCGATTTTGTGAGGTGGAAGGGTCCAGTTGATGACATAAGAGCAACTCTAGCTCCTTTTTTTTCCTCCTCCTCTTAAAATATAAATAAAATAGCAGTTCTGCAGGATTTTTCTCAACCTTTTGACCACTTCCTAGCAAGCAAAGATTTTTCCTCTTGACAAATAGCAGGGGGACCTAGTGACAGGTGGGGTGACTAAGGAGGTAACATCCAAACTCCCTTTAACATATGATGTCTTTAACCAGCACTGTCAAAACCTTCCCCTCCAAAGCATACATTCACTTACTTAAGCAAACAGTGGGGCCATGGGAACAATAAACCCTCTGTTGCCCAAACTCATTTATATTGGCTCATGTGAGCCCCAGCACTGACACTGAGAGGAGTACATCATTTTTCCTTTCTTCTGCTCCTAAAACATACACTCTTATCCCACTGGAGTTACAGGAAAGAGCCCCACTAGCACAGGGCTAAGGTTTTGCTCAGAGGCCTCCAGGCAGCCTGGCAAAATCCAGGAGCAGCTGGCATCTGCCTGTGGAGTATGGATATGGCCTCTGCCTCCTGCTCCTCTCCACTGACAGAGCTTTAGGAAACCCTTCAGCAAGGCTTTTGCCACTGTCTCCCAGAGCATCCTCAGGGGTTAGCTTAGGAAGTGTGGGGTGGATGAGTGGACAGTGAAGTGGATTGAGAACTGGCTGAAGGACATGGGTCGGAGGGTTGTGATCAGCAGCAGTTACCTAGGGACCAAGACAGGGTGCAGTCTGGTTAAACATCCCCATCAGTGACCTGGATGAAGGGGTGGAGTATAGCCTCAGCCAAACTGGGAGGTGTGGTACCCCCATCAGCTACAGCAAAGGCAAGTGCAGGGTCCTGGACATGGGGAGGACTAGCGTGGGTGAGAGACTGAGCTGCTGGAAAGCAGCTCTGAGAAGAAGGACCTGAAAAGTGCTGGTGGGCACCAAGTTCACAGTGAGCCAGGAAGGTGCCCTAGAAGGCCAAGAAGGCCAATGGGATCCTGGGGTGCATTAACAATAGAATAGAGTAGGAATAGAATAGAATAGAATAGAATAGAATAGAATAGAATAGAATAGAATAGATAGAATGGAATGGAATGGAATGGAATGGAATGGAATGGAATGGAATGGAATGGAATGGAATGGAATGGAAAAAGAATAGGAATAGAATAGAATGGAATGGAATGGAATGGAATAGAATAGAATAGAATAGAATAGAATAGAATAGAATAGAATAGCATAGACCAGGTTGGAAAAGACCTTTGAGATCATCAAGTCCAATCCCAATGGCCAATCTCTCTCTCTGGGAAGACTTCTTCCTCACCTCCAGCCTGAACCTCCCCTGGCACAGCTTGAGACTGTGTCCTCTTGTTCCATCACAGGTTGCCTGGGAGAAGAGACCAACCCCCACCTGGCTACAACCTCTCTTCAGGGAATAGAGAGCAAGAAGGTCTCCCCTGAGCCTCCTCTTCTCCAGGCTAAGCAAGCCCAGCTCCCTCAGCCTCTCCTCCCAGGGCTGTGCTCCAGCCCCCTCCCCAGCTTAGTTGCCCTTCTCTGGACACCTTCCAGTACCTCAACATCTCTCTTGAACTGAGGGGCCCAGAGCTGGCCACAGGACTCCAGGTGTGGCCTGAGCAGTGCTGAGTGCAGGGGCAGAATAACCTGCCTTGTCCTGCTAGCCCGGGGTCCTGTGACAATAGCGAGCTGTCTGTAGCTGAAGGCTGCAGGAGACTGATTTGTAGGCAGCCTTGTTGATTTGGTTGGGGTTTTTTTTAGTGCATCAGTGGGAAACAAGAAACTTTTCTGCTTTCCTTGGAAAAATTGCTTCCATCAAAAAAGAAACTAGGGGGGGGGGGGGGATATTTCCTTCTCCCCCCCCCCAGATCCTTTTTTTCCTCCTAGATCTTTTCCATTTCTGCCAGTAGGCAGATGGAAATATTTCACACAGAAGCAGAAGACAGCCTTAGAGAATCGATGTTTACTGTGCCTGGAGCTGAAGGATCAGCTGAAGGTCTGGAATGCCCTCTCCTTGCTCGTGAGATCTGCAAACAAGAGGAGGAGAGATGGAAGCAGCAAAGCTCCTCCAAAGCCTGCGCCAAGTTTTGATTCATTTGCAGATGAGCCACGTCTCAGGGAAAGGGGGGGGGGGAGGAGGAGAGGGGGGAGAAAAAGACATATTCATCTAGCAGGAATATGGTGAAAATGTCAGGCCTGAGCTGTGTCAAGCAGCAGAAGTTGTTCTGGCAGTTCCAGCAGCTCAAGTGTGTGCTGAAAGAGCATTTTTCAGCCCTCAGCTTCATCACTGGCTTGCAGACACATGGGTGACAGAGGATCTATTAGAGGTTATTTTCTTTCACTCAGACAAAGCTGCTCTTCAAACAAAACCCAAAGCAAAACAAAACAAAAACCCCCCAAGCAAACCAAACCCCCAAACCCTCAAACCTAAACCCAAACTGTGTTTATTTGACAACACCAGGAAAAGCACTTGGAAAGAATTTGTCATTGAAGTCGGGAAATTAAATGGATGGTCAGAAAACAATAGCCTTAATTCCCAGTCTCAACACTCTGCTGATGGCTGTTTGTCCTGACTGGTTCGTTCTGGTCACCAGGCATTTGTCTGACTTCTGTGATGTCTTGAACTGGATCTGAACTCAGGCTGAATGCAACTCATCACGACCCCAAAATGAGGGGAAGGGAAGGTCCTCCGGCTGGGGAAGGCCTCCTGAGCTCCAGAACAGGTTTTGCAGTCTCCCCTCCTGCGAGAACTGCTTCCATGCTGGCTCCTCATCCACTCAGTCAGGAGAGATATCAGCATTGCAGGGGGAAGAGGGAGTTCAGGGTCAGACCCAACTCTGCTAGGAGTCTGAGCCATGAAATGTCTGTCTCTGCCCAAAACGAGGGGAAGGGAAGGTCCTTCGGCTCTGGAAGGCCTTCTGAGCTCCAGAATGTATTTTGTATTCCCTTATCCTATGAGAAGTGCTTCCATGCTGGCTCCTCATCCAATGAGTCAGGGGAGATATCAGCATTGCAGGGGAAGGAGGGAGTTCAGGGTCAGAGCTAATGCCTGTCCAGGTTGATAGCTTGGTTATAGAATCACAGAACTGTCAGGGTTGGAAGGGACCTCAAGGATCAGCCAGCTCCAACCCCCCTGCCATGGGCAGGGACACCTCACACTACAGCAGGCTGCTCAGGGCCACCTCCAGCCTGGCCTTCAAAACCTCCAGGGATGAGGCTTCCACCACCCCCCTGGGCAACCTGTGCCAGTGTCTACAACACTGTCCCAAAGCTGCATACCTTCTGATAAACAAAATACATTAAGAGCTGCCCTTTGGTTCCAGTGCCAAGCTGCTGAGCCAGGATTGCAGCTTTGTGGCTGTTCTCTTGCTCTTCCAACGATGGTGGCCTCATCCATGCCATCAAGCATTGCAACAGGCTGCCCAGGGCAGTGGTGGAGTCCCCATCCCTGGAGGGGTTTCGAAGCTGTGGAGGTGTGGTGCTGAGGGCCATGGTTTGGTGGTGCCCTGGCAGTGTTAGGTTTACAGTTGGACTCAAAGGTCTTAAGAGTTTGTCCAACCTAAATGGTTCTGTTGCCCAACCTAAATGGTTCTGTTGCCCTTTCAGCTGTGCATGGGAACGCCAGGAAACTGTTAGTGAACAGAGAACATGAGAAGAACACTCTCTGTAGGCTCATGTGCCATTGTGCAAGAGGATTACCCCGTGATTACCAGGGTAGACAAAACCAGGTCATTTCACATCTGTGCAGGAGAAGAGGTCATAGACTCACAGAATGGAATGGAACCTTTAAAGGTCATCCCCTCTGCAGTCAGCAGGGACATCTGCAACTAGAGCGGGTTGCTCACAGCCCCATCCAACCTGACCTGCAATGGTTCCATGGATTGGGCACCCACCATCTCTCTGGGCAACCTAGACCAGGGTCTCACCACCCTCACTGTAAAGATTTCTTCCTTTTCTCTAGTCTAAATCTCCCTCTTTAAGCTTCAAGACATCACCCCCTGTCCTGTCACAACGGGCCCTGCTAGAGAGTCTGTCCCCAGCTTTCTTACAGGTCCCCTGTAAGTACTGAAATGCCACAGAAGGTGTCCCTGGAGCCTTCTCCTGGTTGAAGAACCCTGGTTCTCTCATCCTTCCCTCACAGCAGAGGGGTGCCAGCCCTCAGACCATTTTTGTGGCCTTCTGTGGACCTGCTTGAGCAGGTGTCTGTATCATGCTCAGGATGAATCTCTCCAGGAGAACTCAGAAGTGCTGATTTCTCCTCAGCATGGTCAGCCTCTGCCTCTCCTAAGAGCTTGGACTTGCGCCGGACCCAAGTGTGATCTTGGGTGTGATCCATACAGAAGCCATGGGCATGGAAAGCAGTGCAGACCGTGGGTGCAGGGCCATGTGGAGAGACATTCCATGAGGACAACTCACCTTTCTGGGCAGAGGCAGCAGGGGCAAGGGCCAGGCAGGGGCTGTTCCCTGCAGCAAGGAGTCTTGGCAGTAACTTCGTGGAAGGTGACAGGTCTGCAAATGAAGTCACTTTATCAAAGCCAATGCCAAATAACACTTCTGAGGTCAGCTGAGGAACTTCTGGGACAGATCTGGCCCAGTGGAGCTGTCCTGAAGATAAGCAAACAAGCAACTGTGCCAATTAACCCTGCTCCCCCCTCAGCAGAGGTTTGTGTTGGAGGGTTCACTTGAAGGGTTGTTTTATTTCAGGCTGGAAGCTGTGCTTGCTAACCTCAAGCAAAGGCTGGTTCTGCATTTAACATCCAAGCCAGGAAGAGGATGGTTGGCTTTGTTTGATTCCTTCTGATCCTTGTCCAGGAGAACTCATGTCTTAGCTTATTAACATGTAAAGGTCCAGGCCTGACTGCTAGCCCAGGCTCAGGAGTTTCCCTCTGAGGTCCTTTCTGTGCCCTCATTTTCACATACAGTTAAGAAAAAGCCATTCTCACATTTCATGGCAGCTGCCTTTGACTTTACAAACAGGAGAGGAAAAACATCAGAGGCTGCCTGGCATATGCTAAAATCATTTAGTCTAAACTACATCTCATGGCTCATTTTCACTTTAGGTTTCATGGGAGGACTAATTACATAGCAATTC
The DNA here is from genome assembly GCA_015227895.2 of Colaptes auratus. Lineage (NCBI taxonomy): Eukaryota > Metazoa > Chordata > Aves > Piciformes > Picidae > Colaptes > Colaptes auratus. Next base: position 2,663,492 of record JAAWVA010000031.1, on the reverse strand, counting down.
CTCACTGAGAATCCCCCCTGCCCTCCCCCCCCCCCCCAGCTCCTTATCTTTATCTCTCCATTCAAACTTCTTCCTGGTCTAAACATCTCTCTGTTCCACGAGACCCTTCTCCACTAAATGACTTCTGTAGGATTGGGGACCTAAATCTTTAGCCCTGCCTATGGCTGCACACAGAGGCAGAACTATTTATCATGTAGCATCAGCACCATCTCGATGAGAGGAGGCTGAGTGCAGACCTGCATATCCCTCTCCACAGCTGCCTGCAGGGTGATGTGGAGGCTGGTTTCTTCTCCCAGGGAATAATGATAGGATAAGAGGAAATGGCCTCGAGTTGCACCAGGGGAGGTTTAGGTTGGACATGAGGAACAGTTTCTTCCCCAAAAGGGTTATCAAGCTCTGGCCCAGGCTGCCCAGGGCAGTGGTGGAGTCCCCATCCCTGGAGGGACTGAAAAGCTGTGCAGATGTGGTGCTGAGGGCCACGGTTTAGCGGTGGCCTGGCAGTGCTGGGCTAAGGGTTGGATTTGATGATCTTAAAGGACTTTTCCAACCTAAACAATTCTGTGACTAGGGAGTGGAAAGAAACATCCAGACAGTGGTTGTCCATCTGGTCAAGAAGCAGTTCACTGGGCTGAGATAGAAGGGATAAAAGGAAAGAGATTGAAACCATGAACAACACGAAGTGAGAGTTGTTTGGCTTTTTGTTTCCCCCCCAAGAAATCCATATTTCCCCCCCTGAACTTTTCAAACACCAAGAACCAGGAATTCTAATCCAGACTGAATTCTTTTCACATAGGCCAGTCTGCTGAAGTGGAAAGGTCTCAGATAGAGCAGGGAGGGTAAATCCCTCCCTGGCTGCGATGCTCCAGATGTAAATTTAATCTCAGTGAATTCCAAAGCTGTCAAGTCCCTGACTTTGGGCTTGTACAGCCCCAGGGGCCTGCTCTAATCTCACTTTCTCCTTCAGGCACTTTTCCTAGCTCTCTGGTGCTGGTCAGTGTCAGAGATGGAGCAAGGCCTTTGGTCTGACTTGCCGCAGCTGGTTGCGTGCTGGCCGCCGCCGTAGCTGTGTGTGATGCAACCTCAGCAGACCTTCAGCGCACGCTGAGCAAAACAGGAACAGAAGCACAGAGCCACAGAGTGCTGTGGGTTGGAAGGCACTGCTGGAGGTCATCCAGTCCAACCCCACTGCTGAAGCAGAGACACCCAGAGCAGCTTGCCCAGGATCACAACGGCCAGGTGGGTTTGGAAGCTCTCCACAGAAGGAAACTTCACATCTTCTCTGGGCAGCCTGAGACAGGGCTCCAGCACCCTCACAGCAAAGAAGTTTTTCCCCATGGAACCTCCTGGATTCCAGTTTGTGCTGTCACTCAGCACCCCTGAAAAGAGCCTGGCCCCATCCTCCTGTGCCTGCCCTTTAGCTCTTGCTGAGCATTGCTCAGCTCCCCTCTGGGGCTGCTCCTCTGCAGGCTCCACAGCCCCAGGGCGCTCAGCCTTTGCTCCTCACAGAGCTGCTCCAGTTCCTTCAACATCTTAGTCTCAGCTGGACTCTCTCCAGTAGTTCCCTGCCTCTCTTGAACTGGGGGAGGCCAGATGTGAACCCAGCACTCCAGATGTGGCCTCCCTAGGGAAGAGTCGAAGAGGAGAACCTCCCTTGCCCTTGTGATCACACTCTCCCGCACGGCCCCCTGTTCACTCCTTGGCCACGAGGACACGCTGTTGGCCGAGAGGGAGTTTGTGGAGGCATTGTTCTTGCATCTGTTTTAGCTTATCAAGTATTCCAGGCTGGAAGGAAAAGGTGATGCTTTTGGGTTGTTTCAGGGACTCTAATGATGCTTTTTGACAAATAAAAAAAGGCAGAGCAACTGCAAACAAATTGCTTTTCCAGTCTGGGAGCAGAAGCAGCTGAAGGGAAGGCTGAGGTTGAGCTGAGTTGATCAGATCAGTCAGAGCATCTAGGAGTGGAAAGGCCTGGTGCTGGTAAACAAAGATGGAGCGTGAGGAAGGTGGAATAGAGCTATAAAAAGATGTGTCAGTTATGGAGGGGCAACATAACCCCCCTGGAAATCTGTATTTGAATCCCTGCCTTTTTCTGGCTGGATAATCATCATTATCTTTTTTAATACTGGGTTTTAAAGTGGCTCCTTCTAACCCAGGTTATTGCTCAACCTTGCTGGAAAAATCAGCTTTCCTCCCCAGGGGACAGGTCAGTGTTGCTGCTTCTGCTTGGGCTCCACATTGCAGCACAGGAGTGGAAATCTGAACCTTCTTCCCAGGTGGCATTTCCAAAAGGAGGGGAGCTGGGAGGGCTGGGGTGTCTCTGGTCAGGAGCATGGGCTTGTGGTTGCTCCAGCATCACAGGGTTGTCTCTGGCTGACACATGCACCAGGACAAATTGGGAGTTATCAGCAGGTCAAGGGAGGTTCTCCTCCTTCTCTGCTTCTGCTCTGCCTTAGTGAGGCTACATCTGGAGTAGCAGGTCCAGTTCTGGGCTCAGGAGAGACAGGGAACTACCAGAGAGAGTCCAGTGGAGGCTATGAAGATGCTGAGGGGCCTGGAGCAGCTCTGTGAGGAGCAAAGGCTGAGAGCCCTGGGGCTGTTGAGCCTGGAGAAGAGCAGCCCCAGAGGGGAGCTGAGCAATGCTCAGCAAGAGATAATCAAGGGCAGGGGGAAGAGGCTGGGGCCAGACTGTAGTCAGTGGTGCCCAGGGACAGGACAAGGGGCAGAGGGCACAAACTGGACCCCAGGAGGTTCCGTCTGAACAGGAGAACTTCTTTTCTATGAGGGTGCTGGAGCCCTGTCTCAGGCTGCCCAGAGAGGCTGTGGAGTCTCCTTCTGTGGGTGCAGTCCTGGGCAAGCTGCTGTGGGTGCCCTGCTTCTGTATCAGAGGGTTTGGACTAGGCGATCCCCAGAGGTCGCTCCCCAGCCACGCTGGGGCTCTGGGATGCTGCAGGTCCTTCGCTCTGACAGTGCTGAAGATTTCCTTTCCACAAGACCAGGATGCTTCAGGTCGGGAGGGCACTGCCCTCACAAATTGCAATGCCAGCCCTGAACACAGCCCCTAGGGGTCAGAGCAAGACCCCAGAGAGCCGCCAACGTGTAGATGTTTGCCTCAGCAGAGAGAGCTTGCTTGCCAGCCCTAAAGTCCGGAGAGCATTGCAATGGCAAACTCCATGTTGCAGAGACCAGGAGGAGGATTTGGTTTATTTTTCACTTCTTTTTTTTTTCCTTTTTCCTTTTTGGACAATGTTTTTTTTGGTCAAGGATTTCATGGAAATTGAGCTACACAAAATGTTTGAGCTTCATTGATGCAGGGTTTTTTTTTTGCCAACGTGAAGCTCTCCCATCCAAAAGTTTCCACCAGACCTCCTCAGAACGTGCCTTGGCCTATAGAGTGGGCAGGCAAAGAGCCAGGCTTAAGAAACCCAGGGCCTGATCCTGTTGAAGCCCAAGAGGGACCTAAGAAAGAGTTGTGATTAATGTTGAATCACTTTGGTCAGGCAAACTGTGGCTGAAAGCCACTAAGCTGGCAGAGACTCCTCCTCACAAGTGTTCCCTCTGCAGCAGAGCTGTGAGGCTGCAGCTGGCAAGGAGCTACCTGGGGAATGAGCTTGTGATGGGTCCCATGCCACAGGCTGGGGCAGGGGTTGTGAGATATGAATCAACCTCTCCTCTGGGGACAGGCTGAGAAAGATGGGGTTGCTCAGCCTGGAGGAGAGAAGGCTCTGGGGAGACCTAAGAGCAGCCTCCCAGTACCTGAAGGTGGCTTGCAAAAAGGCTGGAGAGGGACAGTATGCAAAAGCCTGTGGTGATAGGATGATGCTCTTCTCTAGTTTCAACCTAGAGAAGAGCAGATTCAGGTTGGATGCTGGGAGGAAGTTCTTCACCCTGAGGGTAATGGAACACTGGAACAGGAGGTAGCTGAGGGACCCATCCTTGGAGATATTCAAGGACAGCTTGACAGGGCTGTGGACAACCTGATCCAGTTGAGGATGCCCCTGCTGACTGCAGGGGGGGGTTGGGCTGGATGACCTTTGGAAGTCCCTTTCAGCCCAGAGCATTCTCTGATTCTATGAGCTTTGTGCAGTGCTAGGGTGCATGAGGGAAGAGCTGCTCTGAGGGGCTGCTGTCAGGGCTGGGTGTTGAGCCCTCAGCAGAGCCATGTCCTGTGCTTGATGTCCAAATCATAGAATCATAGAATCAATAAGGTTGGAAAAGACCTCAGAGCTCATCAAGTCCAACCTGGCACCCAACACCTCCTGACAGCTAAACCATGGCTCCAAGTGCCACATCCAATCCCTTTTTAAACACCCCCAGGGATGGGGACTCCACCACCTCCCTGGGCAGCACATTCCAATGGCCAAATTACTCTTTCTGGGAAGAACTTTCTCCTCACCTCCAGCCTAAACTTCCCCTGGCACAGCTTGAGACTGTGTCCTCTTGTTCTGGTGCTGGTTGCCTGGGATCTAAGACTAATCTAATCTAATCTAACCACCATTAAAAAATGGGTGGCAAAGCCTTTCCCAGTGCCTGAGCCTGGCCACGTTCATCGACAGATGATGTGGCAGAGGGTCTACTTTCAACCTCAGTCCTTGCTCTGATGACTCCCAAGTCAATCAGAGAGGTTTCCTGCATTTCTTTTTTTCCCCCACATGGAAGGGTCTGCTTCTCTGGGGAGCTGTGACAACAAGAGGACACAGTCTCAAGCTGTGCCAGGGGAGGTTCAGGCTGGATATTAGGAAGAAATTCTTCACAGCAAGAGAGATTGTCCCTTGGGATGTGCTGCCCAGGGAGGTGCTGGAGTCCCCACCCCTGGAGGTGTTTAGGAAGAGACTGGATGGGGTGCTTGGAGCCATGGTTTAGTTGGTTGGATGGTGTTGGGTGATAGGTTGGACTTGATGATCTTAAAGGTCTTTGCCAACCTGGTTAATTCTATTCTATTCTATTCTATTCTATTCTATTCTATTCTATTCTATTCTATTCTATTCTATTCTATTCCATTCCATTCCATTCCATTCCATTCCATTCCATTCCATTCCATTCCATTCCATTCCATTCCCTTGCTCTCACAGCCTGCAGGCTGTGGCTCTGACGCCTTCAGACGTGGCAGCAGCCAGGCTCTCCCCAGGCCAGGGAGGAGAGCCTCTCTAGTGGGGATGGAACACTTGTTTCAGGAGAGCCATGGGAGCATTTCCACCAAAGCAAACAGCCAGCCAGCCCTGTTTGCAGCTGACAGATCTTCAAGCATGGATGAAAACCAGCCTGCCTGTCTGCTCCATTCCTGGAATCCCCATGAGCCAACCCCATGGAGCCATTCCCAGCAGGCTCCCAGTTTCTGCTAAACCACATCACAGGAGAGCAAGGCTGGCAAAGCCCAGGAAAGCCATTGTTGCATCCATTGGGCTGTCCTGGAGCACAATTAGCTGCTTCTAAGTGATTACAAATGACCTGAGTTTTCTTGTGCCCTAAACCTGGCCCTGGGCTGCAGGAAGAGCAGTCCAATAGGTGGCTCTACCCAGAAAGCCCCACTCACAAATTGCACCTTCCCCTCAGCATGGTCTGGATGGAGATCAGCGATGTCCAGGGTCCAAAACACAGAAGAGGAGGAAGCCTGAGACACCATAAACTCCAGTTTCAGCATCACTCTCCAAGGAGGCTATGTTCCTGGCAGCTTTGGGGTGCACCATCCATCCCCTTCGAGGGCCACAGCGCTGTTGAGGAGCTGGGGGTGTCGCGGTTGCAGGGAGCCTCTCCAAGCCAGACAGAAACGCCAAGGCCAACCAGATGCTGGGTTTACATTTCTTCGAGGGCCCTAATAAGTCTTCCTCCCCTCCCTCCACCTCTGGAGAGATGGTTGTTTGGATTGTTACTGTCCTTAATTGTTGATGATATATGAGAGCTCGTTGCAAAGGTTTGTTATTCTTGGCAGAGGCTCGGGGAGGACCTTTCCAGCAATGTGTCAGGGCTCCGTGCACAGAGCCGTGCGGCTCTGGGCCCCCTGTCAGAGCCGGGGCTGCACTGCAGCTGGAGGCCCTCTAGGATGAGAGGATGTGCTTGCTGCAAGGACCAGAGAGTGGCCACTTGCACTCCACAGGGAGGAATGGCTTCCTTAATGACTCCGGGATGGATGCAGGCACCTGGGGGGTTTGTGCAGGTACTCTAGGGAAGGGAAATTGGGGCTGTAGGGAGCAATAGATGTCCTCCACCCTCATCTTCCCTTCCCCACCTGCATTTCTGCCCAAATGAAGGTACAGTTGTAGGCATGGTGACAGTGCCTGGAGAAGAGGAGGCTCAGGGGTGACCTTGCTGCCTCTACATCTACCTGAAGGGAGGCTTGCAGCCAGGTGGGGCTTGGTCTCTTCTCCCAGACAACCAGCACCAGAACAAGAGGACACAGTCTCAAGCTGTGCCAGGGGAGGTTCAGGCTGGAGGTGAGGAGAAAGTTCTTCCCAGAAAGAGTAATTGGCCACTGGGATGTGCTGCCCAGGGAGGTGGTGGAGTCCCCATCCCTGGAGGTGTTCAAGAGGGGATTGGATGTGGCCCTTGGAGCCATGGTTTAGCTGTCAGGAGGTGTTAGGTATTAGGTAATAGGTTGGACTCAATGATCTCTGAGGTCTTTTCCAACCTCATTGATTCTATGATTCTGATTAATATGTCCCCTGTTCCTTCTGGGAGACATTGTCTTTGGTATCTTCATAGCAGCTCCTCAGGGGAGGAAGGATCTCGAGAGAACACAAGAAAAACCACTTTATATCTGCTCAAAAGCATTCAGTTTGCAACCACTCTAAGCCACGGTGGCTGTAGAGAGGTGCTCACAGCTTTGCAGGGCACTGCTCAAATGCAGCAGCTGGATGGACTGCTTGGGACAGTGACCCCCAGAGCACATTTCCCACCCCAGAAATACTCTGATCTCCAGCTGTTTGGGCAGAGTTGGTGGTGGCTTTGTGTGGCCTTAGAATGAAATGCATCCAATAAGACCACAGAATCCCAGCTTAGGGGGTGGGGGGGGGTGAAGGGACCTCTGGGGATCATCTAGTCCAACCCCACTGCTAAAGTAGAATCACCCACAGCAGCTTGCCCAGCAGCACAATGGCCAGGGGGGTTTGAAGCTCTCCAGAAAAGGAGACTCCACAGCCTCTCTGGGCAGCCTGAGACAGGGCTCCAGCACCCTCACACCAAAGAAGTTTCTCCTCCTGTTCAGATGGAACCTCCTGGGTTCCAGTTGTGCCCTTTGCCCCTTGTCCTGTCCCTGAAAAGAGTCTGGCTCCATCCTCTTGCCTCCCACACTTCAGCTATTGATCAGCACTGATCAGATCCCCTCTGGGGCTGCTCTTCTCCAGGCTCACCAGCCCCAGGGCTCTCAGCCTTTGCTCCTCACAGGGCTGCTCCAGGCCCCTCAGCATCTCCATAGCCTCCACTGGACTCTCTCCAGTAGCTCCTTGTGTCTCTTGAACAGGGCAGCCCAGAACTGAACCCAGTACTCCAGATCTGGCCTCCATGGGGCAGAGTATAGAAGGAGAGATCCTCTCTCAACCTGCTGGCCAGACTCTTCCTCATGCATCCCAGGGGTCCTTTGGCCTTCTTGGCCATTGCTGCCTCATGGTGAGCTTGTTGTCCCCTGATTAAATGTGTAGATGAGAACACAGGAGCGAGGATGGCAGAATCTGAGGGAGTGAAGGGCGAGGCCAGTGCTGCATTATTTAGTCTCCACTGCAGATGATGTTATAAATAATACCTTTGTTTTGCTGGGCTTTGGAAGGGTGAGGAGAAGTTAATTCAGCACTTTCTGGAGGGTGGGAAGCTTTGAAGCAAATATTCCCACTGGGGTTGCTGTGGCCAGAAAGTGACTTTAGCTGATAGAACAGTGTGCAGGGCACCTCAAAAGACCCAAGCTACTTAAGCAGACCTTTGAGCCAGGTTCTCAGTTGCATCCCCATGATGCAGCCTCCTCTCACGGTGTCTGTCCCTCCCTGGATGCAATACAGACCTCTCAGTGCTGCTGGAAACGAAGGGTTTGGTGATGCTTAATAGCTAACAGATAGCTTTGTCCCACCAGGGGAAAATAACCCCCCCCAGAAAACACAACAAGACTAAATCAACACCACCAAGCAAAGCACAAACCGAGTGACAACAATGAGGATGGGTTTCCAGCCTGTGGGCGTTTCACTGCTGATCAGAAGTGTAAACAAGACCAAAATAAAGTCCCAGTGCCCCTCGGGGCTTTCTGTGGAACAGAGTGTCCAACGTGCTTCAGTCTCAGGGTAGGGAAGAGGCAGTGCTGTTCCTCACAGGAGTGGAAAAGAACAAGGGGCAACCAACCACACCAAGAGAAAAGCCACAGGGAGGAAGAGGAAGGCAAAGTAGAAAGCAGGCAGAGGTGGGATGCCCCCAGCATCGCTCCTGGAGGAGCGAGATGTGCCTCTGGAGAGCGAATGGTAACACCATGCTGAGGGCTGGGGATCAGGGGAGGGCACAGGCTCTGCTCACTTGCTCCCTGGGATGGGACAAGGAGCAATGGATGTAAGCTGCAGCACAGGAGGTTCCACCTCAACACAAGGGGGAACTTCTGCACTGTGAGGGTCACAGAGCACTGGAACAGGCTGCCCAGAGAGGCTGTGGAGTCTTCTTTCCTGGAGACTTTCAAGCCCTGTCTGGATGTGTTCCTCTGTGACCTGTGCTAGACTCTATGGTCCTGCTCTGGCAGGGGGGTTGGACTCAATGATCTCTTTGGGTATCTTCCAACCCCTGACATCCTGTGAGCCTGTGAGCCTTGGAGCTCTCAAAGACAAGTGCAGGGTGGCTTCTCAGTGCCAAAGTGCTGCCCTGCCTGTGCCTGACAAGAGAAGGTCTGGCCCTGTTTGCTGCATCCTTCACAAATGGGATTTCCATTGCTGAGGGTGGATGGCCCTGCTGCTCCTCCCAGCACTGAGCTCCTTGGGTGAAGCGTGGGGCTGGTGGACCCCCTGTCTGAGTGCCAAATTTACTGCTGGTGAAGCTCTAGCTCTGCAGAAGGATTGGCAGGCACTCATGAAATAAACCACCCAGCAGACTGGAAGAGGCTTGACCAGCCACCAGAACTTTGGTACATGTTTTACACACAGAATCATCAAATCACAGAATCATTTAGGTTAGAAGAGACCTCTAAGGTCATCAAGTCCAACCATCAACCCAGCACTGCCAGCTCACCACTAACCCATGGCCCTCAGCACCACATCTCCATGGCTTTTAAATCCTTCCAGGGGTGGGGACTCCACCACTGCTCTGGGCAGCCTGTTCCAATAAGGTCTCCTCTGAGCCTCCTCTGGCCATGAGGATGAGCAGAGGGCTGGAGACAGACTGAGAGAGTTGGGGCTGTACAGTCTAGGGGAGAGAAGGCTCCAAGGAGACCTAATTGTGGCCTTCCAGTATCTGAAGGGGATACAGGAAAGCTGGGGAGGCACTTCTTAGCATGTCAGCTAAGTGAGAGGACTGGGGAGGGATGGAGCAAACCTGGTAGTGGGGAGATTCAGATTGGATGTTAGGAAGAAGTTGTTCCCCAGGAGGGTGGTGAGAGCCTGGCACAGGTTGCCCAGGGAGGTGGTGGCAGCCTCCTGCCTGGAGGTGTTTGCAGCCAGGCTGGAGGTGGCTGTGAGCAACCTGCTGCAGTGTGAGGTCCCTGCCCATGGCAGGGGGTTGGAACTGGCTGAGCCTTGAGGCCCCTTCCAGCCCTGCCAGTTCTGTGTGATTCTGTGAGTCCAGAGGTGGTAGAGCAGCCTGCTCACTTCCACATGCACCGAGGATCAGCTCCGGGCAACCTGCTGCAGCGTGAGGAGTCCCTGCCCATGGCAGGAGGTTGGGACTGGCTGAGCCTTGAGGTCCCTTCCAGCCCTGCCAGTTCTGTGATTCTATGTGAGGGCTCCATGGGAAGGAAACATTTCACCTTTTACAGGGGAGGCTGTCAGGAAACCAAAGGAAGCCTTTACCTTATGAAATAAAAGTGTAATTAGCTGGAAGGAAATAGGAACAAAACAACAACAACAAAAAGAAACCCTTTTTTTTCTTTTTTTCCCTGTGGTGGGAAGACCACCAATAGCCACCAAAGTGGAGGAGGGAATTTATGGCAGTGTGGGGGAGAGTCCTGCTTGGAGATGCTTTCATGGTAATTTTGGAGGAAGAATTTACAAGCACACTTTGCTACCGAGTGGAAAAATACATTGGCCACAAAGAAATTGCTGTTTGCCAAGCCCCTAATGATTCATTTCTGAGTCATAAATAATGGGTCCCTAATGACAAAGGGTAGAAGAGTGGTCCTCTCTTGCCAACTATTTATTAGAAAATAGAGCTAAATCATTAGCTGGGAGCTCTCTTACCGGAAAGCTGAAACCACATTTCTCTATGAAAGGTCAGAAGCTATTTCCACAAGAATTTAGACAAAACATTATTGCATTTTAAATCTTTCATCTTTAGCACCAAGAAGAAAAAGGGAAAGAAGTAAGAAAGAAAAAAAAAAGGGGGGGGGAGGGGGGGGGGAAAGAAGGCAATTGGTTCAGCAGAGAACTCCAATTTGTCACGGGGCATCCCTCGAGATCCAAAAGGGTCAGGAAGGAACAGCGGGGCGGGGGAGAGTTTGGGAACACCAGCGGCAGTGTCTTTGGAGGGGATGGAAATGAATTGACTTCACCTCCTCTGGAGACCCTCCTCACCTCACCCTCCCAAGCCCTCTGACATGCTACAGCTCTGGAGGAAGAGAAGAGAAGAGAAGAGAAGGGAAGGAAGGAAGGAAGGGAAGGGAAGGGAGGAAGGAAGGGAAGGGAAGGAAGGGAAGGAAGGGAAGGGAAGGGAAGGGAAGGGAAGGGAAGGGAAGGGGAAGGAAGGGAAGGGAAGGGAAGGGAAGAAGAGACGAGAAGAGAAGAGAAGAGAAGAGAAGAGAAGAGAAGAGAAGAGAAGAGAAGAGAAGAGAGAGAAGAATAGAAGAAAGAGAAGAGAAGAGAATGGAATACAATAGAGTAGAATGGAATGGAATGGAATGGAATGGAATAGAATAGAATAGAATGGAATGGAATGGAATGGAATGGAATAGAATAGAATAGCATAGAATGGAATGGAATGGGATGGAATGGAATGGAATGGAATAGACTAGACTAGACTAGAATAGAATAGAACAGAATAGAATAGAATAGACTAGAATTAACCAGGTTGGAAAATACCTCAGAGATCATCCAGTCCAACCTATCACCCAGCACCACCTGCTCAACTAAACCATGGCACCAAGTGCCACATTCAGGCTCTTTTTGAACAGCTCCAGGGATGGTGACTCCACCACCTCCCTGGGCAGCACATCCCAAGGGCCAATCTCTCTTCCTGTGAAGAATTTCTTCCTAACATCCAGCCTGAACCTCCCCTGGCACAGCTTGAGACTGTGTCCTCTTGTTCTGGTGCTGCTTGCCTGGGAGAAGAGACCAAGCCCCACCTGGCTACAACCTCCCTTCAGGGGGTTGTAGAGGTTGGATTAGATGAGGTCTAGACCTCTAGACCTTTGAAGGTCTTTTCCAGCCCAACCCCTTCTGTGGAACACAAATCATCTTGCAGCACCTCATCCCTGGAGGGAAGCGATCGCGTCTCTAACTGCTAAGGCTCAAAAGCGAGGACTCCAGACACCTTCCAGCCTCTTCCACAGCAGCACTTCCTCCTTCTTCCAGGGAACTTCAGAGCAGCTGGCAAAGTCAGAGAAAGAAAACCACCCCAAGGTTCTTCTGTAAGCCTACTCCATCCCTGTGCTAGATGCAACCCAATCTTCAGAGGTGACATCACTGCCACCCTGGAGGGAAAGGACCTCCCTGTGCTCAGCCTCCTCCCGTGGCCATATCGCATTTCCTCGGAGGCTGAACGTGACGATTTGGGGAGCTATGTTTAGCAGCCCCTACTGGGAAATTCCTGCCTGCTATGTGTCAGGAATATGGGGCTGGAAGGAGCATCTTGGCTCGTGCAGGAAACCATCTCATCTCATCCACAACCTGCTCATGTGCCAGAAAAGCACTTAAACACATTCTTGGTTCCCACACGCGGCAGCGGGACACAC
>JAAWVA010000031.1:2626224-2651427 GCA_015227895.2 Colaptes auratus | reverse complement strand
CTCCATCCCTCCCTCCCTGCCTTTTCCTTCTTCCCATATTTCTACGTCCAAAGCAGAAGTTTGGGGATCCATGGCAAAGATTAGGGCTGGGTCAGTCACTAGATGAGTGCCAGAGGATCAGCCAGTTCCAGCCCCCTGCCATGGGCAGGGACACCTCACACGAGATCAATTTTCCCAGAGCCACATCCAGCCTGGCCTTCAAAACCTCCAGGGATGAGGCTTCCACCACCTCCCTGGGTATGAACTTCTTCCTAACATCCAGTCTGAACCCCTCTGCCTCCGAAGGGAAGAGAAAGGGAATAAGGGAGAGAGGCTGACGGGGTGGGAAAGAAACTAAACCAGCTGGGATGGAAATGAAAACAATCAAATGGAATAAAGACAAATAGAATCAAAGCAATATCCAACCCAACCCTGCTGGCAGTGATGCTGGGGGCAGGCATTGTGGGAATCCCAGACTTAACTACGAGGCAGGATTCAGGAACTGGATTCTGGAACTGGATTCAGGAACAAATGGTCTAGGATCAAAGGCAGAATGGACAGAGCCTTCCTGGGGTGCCAGCCATTGAAGAAGAGGCTTGAGCCTGGTGATCCTTCAGCTTTATAGTCTATGGGATGGAATCCCTTACTGTTATTTGAGGGTCATCTGTCCTGTCCACTCCTCCCTGCAGGTGCCACCTCTGACTTCCTGCACCCCAAGGTGGCACACAGGGTTCAGCAGTGCTTTTGGTGTGCCCAGGAGCAAGCCTCAGCCAGAGCTTTTCTGCAGCCCAGCCCTTGGCAGGAGCTCTCCCCATCAGCTTCTCCCTGCTAGGAGCAGCCCCTGGCTGTGCAACCCTGCCCTGAGCTGCAGAAAGTGCCTGAGTGAGCAGAGCCTGAGCTGAGAAGTCAAACCCTGAGCAGAATTGGTTCTGGTCTGGCTCAGACCAGGACAATTCTCAAAAGAAACTTTAGCTTTGACAACACAAGGATGGGTCAGGCCTCCCACTCAAACTGCTCTTCATCTCTTCTAGCTCCTGATCTGCTAATGTGAGGTGAATCCTGCCTGAGGTGTGCTAGGCAGCTGAAGATCATGACTCCAGAAGCAAGGTGTTGGGATGACATTGATGTTTGTGCAGGACGAAAGAGAAGCTGAAGCCTTTTTGGAGTGGTTTGGGTGGAACTCCAAAGGGAAGTGCTGAATTGCCCAGCCCTGGAGAAGAGCAAGCTTGAATGGATATCAAGCTTTGATCAGCAGTGGCTTTGGGGGGCCTGATGCCTGGAGGAATGTGGTGACTTCAGAGGGGCAGGCAGGGTGATCCCCCCGTCCTTGTTGACCTTCCCCTCCTCGGAAGAATCATCTCTTTCCTTTCAGACCAGAGCTGAAGGTCTGTTGGGTGAAGCTGTACTGCTGCAGGTAACTCCAGTGAATGCTGAGGGCATTGGATTGCTCTTCCCTCCACGAAGTGTTTGCTAAGTCAGAAGAAGGTGTGGTGATAGGAGAAGTAAAATATGGGATCTCATCTCTGCACCTGCTGCAATCTCCCCTCTCTCTGCTGATACAGGCAGCCTGGGCTCCTGATTTATGGGAACGTGATTTATGTCTCCTTTCCACACCATGGGCTGCTTGTGCACTCTCCTTGAAGCAATCTAAGCCAAACATGATATGAAAAGGGAGAGACTGTGTCGTATTTCTGTCATGCTGCTTGTCAGACAGAACCAAAAAGCAAACTCTGGTGACTTGAGTTTCCCTTCTGTTTAATCCTGGGAGAGTTTCAGCTCAAAGTGCATTTCTGTAACTCTCTGAAGGAAGGATGAGGGGCAGGGAGTCTCCCAAAGCGAGTCCACGACCTGTGCTCTGCCTTTTGCCTTTGGATCTCAGGACCATAGGATGTTAGGTGTTGGAGGGACCTTCAAAGATCATCCAGTCCAACCCCCCTGCCAGAGCAGGACCATAGAATCCAGCACAGGTCACACAGGAACACAGCCAGGTGGATCCTGAAAGTCTCCAGAGAAGGAGACTCCACAACCTCTCTGGGCAGCCTGCTCCAGGGCTCTGTGACCCTCACAGTGAAGAAGCTCCTCCTTGTGTGGAAGTGGAACCTCCTGTGCTGGAGTTTCCATCCATTGCCCCTGGTCCTATCCCAGGATGCAACTGCATTGATTAAATCCCCTCTCAGTCTTCTCCTCTGCAGGCTGAACAGCCCCAGGGCCCTCAGTCTCTCCTCACAGGGCAGTGCTCCAGTCCCTCAACCATCCTGGTGTTGGCTGCTGGTATCCAGGGGAAAAAAGTCACTCCTGCAGAACTCTCTTTTTTTGGGTGTGTGTTAAAACTTGTCACCCTGATGTGAAAAGCACAGATTTTCCCACCAAGCAAAATGATGCTGATGGCAAGGTGGCACTGTGCTTTGCTTTATGAAGCATTGCTGGGTTTGCCCTTTTGGCACGGAGGCAAAGCCAACCCTGAGCTGCAGCTGTGCCTGATGGAAGATCCATGGAAAAGAGTGTTATGTTCAAATCCCCTTCTTTCACCACCACCTCTCCTTTCTCACCACATCTGCCCCTTTTCCACCCCAATTTCCCCCTTTTTCACCTCAAACCCCAGAGCACCTGGGCTCTGTTGGAGACTCCTCCCACCCCAGCTGTGGCCACTTGGCCCTCCCCTCCCACTCCCCTATTTAATCCCTGCCAGGAAGGGCAGCAGCCCCAAGCTGAGCCCATCTGGGCTGGAGGAGCCTCCTCTCGTCTCTGGTGAGTGCCCCCTGGTGCACACTGGGTGATGGTGGTGGTGACTACAAAGGCCGGGGGGCCTGGTGGCCCCCCGGTTGTTAGGGCCAACATTGATGACTGCTCCAATCTCACCCACGGGTGCTGGCTGGGGCTCCTCACTGGGGCTGAGCTCCTCTGGCTGGTATCCTGGCTGGTGCAGGGTCTTGCCCCAGGCTCTGGGATGGGTGCAAAAAGGGTGGTGGTGGAGCAGGAGCTGTTTGTGCAGGGTGGAGGATGGGAATTGTAGGGTTTGAGGCCAGGGAGTGAGCCTTTGCTTGTTACATCTAGTGCCACAGAGCTAGCAAAGGCAGAATAGATGGTGCCACAGTTTAGTAGTCATGAGGTCTTGGGTGACAGGTTGGACCTGATGATCTTTCAGGTCTTTCCCAACCTTATTGATTCTATGATATGATACAGACAGGGTTTGAGGAAGGCTTTCTTCCCCTTCTCTGCTGCCCTAGGGAGGCAGTGTCTGGGGTCTGGTTCTGGACTCCCCACTTCAAGAGAGACAGGGAGCTACTGGAGAGAGAGTCCAGCAGAGACTGAGAAGACGTTGAAGGAACCTGATCATCTCTGTGAGGAGGAAAGGCTGAGACCTGGGGCTGGTTAGCCTGGAGAAGAGCAGCCTGAGAGGGGGTTTGACCAATGCTGATCACTAGCTAAAGGGTGGGGGGCAAGAGGATGAGGCCAGACTCCTTTCAGTGGTGCCCTGTAACAGGTCAAGGGGCAATGGGCATAAAGTGAACACGAGGGAAAAGCTCTTTGCTGTGAGGGTGCTGGAGAGCTGGAGCAGGCTGCCCAGAGAGGTTGTGGAGTCTCCTCCTCTCACCCAGAAAACTGTGAACTTGTGAACAGGAAACCTGAGCCTGGTTTATGCCCATCCAAATTGGACCCTTTTGTGTCTGTAGGTGTCAGAAGGAGAGCAGAAGTGCCTGAAACAGAACACGCGCTCCAGGCTCGCAATAATCACTCCGTGCGGACCAGAGCACAGGACGGAGCCGATAGCTCGTTAGACAGCAACGTGTAGGCAATTAACGCTAATGTCACTTGACAATGGCATCCCGATTGCTGTCTGCAACGCCATCAGCTGCGCTCAGGAAATAGTTCTCATAGCTGTTTAATTAATGATAAACAGCCCCCCGGGTTTCTTTTAACAGCAGAAACAACAAGGACAAGAAGTCAGGAACCGGCGCAGCATTTCCTTGCCACATGTACGAAACGCGCTCGGGAGGGCCGGAGTGAAGGAATGCTGGTGACAAAGCCCATGGCCATTGCTTCATCCTCTCATTCCAATAGCGTGAGCTGGGAAGTGCAGCGTGGTGTAGGATCTTGTCGTGGGAGCCTGGGAAGCATCCTGCCCGAGAGAGGCTGCTCCAAAGGGGATGGAAGCGAAGCTGGGGCAGGCCTTGCGTGCTCTGCCGACAGTTCCCCGAGGACGTGCCGACATCTCCTGGAAAGGCTTGACTCGGATCATTGTTCTCTCTCTCTGATGCTTCATCACATGTTTCCTGCATTGCTCTTCTTGATTGTTATTTGTTTTTGACCAAGGACATGTGTGTCTGTAAATAATCTCTCCACTGAGTCTGCTTTTTGCTCTTTTTTTAACTCTGATTTCCAAATGACATTAACCCCAGTCCCCCCCTCAGCATCGTCCTGGGGTACCTGGGAGACTTGTGTGTCCCCCCAGCCAGCCCCATGACTGAGTGCACCCAGCATGTATTTCATCACATCACCCTTAGAGGCCCTTCAGATGTCAGGAGAGTTCTGGCAGGTGGGGTCTCTCTCTGGCAAGGACTTGGAGCCATCTCTGTATCACACAAGCAGCTCTGCCACAAACCAGAACCTTCCAAGGAAGAGCTCACTGAGGTAGGAGGTGCACAGGAGATCCAGCTGGGGCCTCACCTCAAAGCCAGCTCTAAGTCCTCCATCAGAGAAATACTGATGATTAAAGCCTGTGGCTTTGAAACCATCTCCCAAGCAACCTGTTCAAGTGCAGGGCAGGTTGAACTGGTTTGGACCCTGCAGCAGATCCTGGTACCTCCTCTGACCTCAATATCGTGGCAAGAGAGTTTTCACCACCCACACAGCAGGTTTGAAACAATCTTTTTCTTGCTTCCATGGGTAGAACTATTTCCCTCTGGCACTCCAAATGACCACCAAGGAAGGGAAGAGGAGGAGCATGGTCTGGCAGATGTGTGGCACTGGAAGGTCAGTTCTGTGGTGGGCTGGATGCCTGGCTAAGGAGGTCCTGCTGCCAGGCTAAGGCACTGGTTCCCTTCACTTCTGTGTCAGGCAGTCCTCCTCATAGTGCAGCTGCTTGGGATGGGCTGAGAATTGTCTTTCTGGTGCAACTTTGGGTGAGTGGACACTTGCTGAGCTGCTTGAAAGGTTGGCTGAGGACAGCTCCCCCAAAAGCAGGGCAGCCCAGATTTGCTGCTGGCGTGCTGCAGGGTTCCACCTGCTAGCGTTTCAGCATCATCTCTGAATCTGATGCATACCTTGCTGTTGGCAGCAGTGGCTAAGTATCCCAGCCCCACCAAACCCACTACATGTTCATGGTTCAGGCATTACCTCTGTGCCTCCTGAACTGCTGTGGAGTTATAGAATGATTCAAGTTGCAAGGGACCTTAATGGTGATCTAGTTCCTGCCTTCCATTTCTTCTGCCTTCAGCCCCTGCAACTCCAGTTCCTCACTCATTGCAACCCCATGCCCAAGAAGGACCAGGGGAGATGACATCCACTTGTGAACACCCAAGAGGCAGGGTAGCTGTCCTTTCCCTCAGCCATCTGCCTTGCCCCTGAGTCTGTCTTTACTTTCCTCTCTCCCTGAAGGACTGTCTGAGCATCCTCCCTTCTCCACCATCTTCGGCAGCTGTTTCTGCCTTGTGAAGATTTCTTGGTGGAGTCACTGGGTTCTAATCTGCAACCACTTAGACCATGGCTGTAAATCCTCTCTTGGATCCCACAACACAAGGACTGTCATGTGCTCTGCCACAAAAGCAGTAAAAAAAGCCTCTTGTCAGGCCCAAGAGCCCAGGGGTGCGAGGAGCCTGGTTTGCCATCGCCTCGCAAGCACGCAGGATCTCGCCGTGGCGTGGCTTTGGAGCAGTGAGCCCTCGGCTGGAAACACTGGACAGCTCACAGAGACCTGCAGAGCCTCAGGTCTGGGCACTGTAACAGCTCTGCAGCAGAGGATGGTGCAAGTGCTGCAGAAGCATTGGGCAAATCTGCCAGTGTTGTATAACACCGAGCAAGGGACCACACAAGGGACTGTGCGTGGAATGCTGGGGAGGAGAAGGCAGAGGCCATCAGTGCTGCTGAAGTGGCTAATCCTGCCACATCCCCCAGCCCCTGGGGTCTTTATCCCATGGGAGGGTCGTTGCAGGGCATTCTGCTTAGAAGAGAAGACCACAGAGGGCCTCGTGGGTTGAATCCCACCGTGCTGGGCCAGCAGGAAAAGCTTTGCTTTCCTTCCAGCTCAGCCACCACAGCTGAGACCCGTGGCTCTGAATCTCCTTCTCTCTTCAGCCTGCAGCAGAGAAAACCCTCCATTCACAAGGGTTTCTGCTGACCTCACTCATGTTTTCCCAACACCACTGTGGCCAAGTGAACAAGGGTGGGATTTGGAGTTACTGGGAGCCAGCCTGGGAGCCAAGATGATTAAGTCCATTGGCCCTGGCCCAAATCTAAAGTGAAAACCCTGCTCCCCATGCTCACCTTCCCCAGTCAATGATCCCTTTATCAGGCCAGCAGTTACTAACTCCCCTCTGACTCTGACCACTCCAAAACATCTCCAGGGCCTGGCAAGGGGAAGAAGAATAACCCCATCTCCTTTGAGACCTCAGTGCAGCCTCTTAACTCCTCAGGTTTCTTGCCCAAGTCCTGGCTCTCTTTTATGTAGCTTCAAAAAGGCATCATTATTGTCTCTCTGCCTATAGCCCTCCCTGCTCCAGCTCTATTCAGGCACAATGGGGCTTCTCTGAGAAAAACGAGCTGATAGCATCACTTCTCAGGCAAAGAGGCTCAACTCTCCCCTCAGCAGGCCTGTGAAGGTCCTGGCATGGCAGTCTGGCAGCCCCAAAGCATAACCTGCCTCCCCATGCTTTGCAAGGAGTCATGCTCTGCTGGGCAGCTGCACAAAACCCACCAGAAGCCAGCAAGCCAAAAGTACCAGAGCTTAGAGAACGCTGCTTAGAGGTAACCCTCCCCCCCGCCCTCATCACCACCCCAGCACTCAAAAGAACAGAGAGTTGCATGGAATTTATATTATTTCACATAGTAAACATTAAGCAACTTGTGGTTGATGTAAAAGCTGCATGAACAGGCTGGTGAAATTCCTTGGGACCCCTCCAAGCTCGTGTATAACCTCCAGCTCTGCTCCTGCAGACATGGTCTCCCTCATGCCCCCCCTCCCCTCCCAAACAGAGGTTGTGTTTTTAATGCCACAGTAGCAGAACAAAGTAATTTGCAGCAGAACAGATGCCTGCTCTGCCCTCCCTGTGTGCTGCACTGGAGCCTGATGCTCAGCTCAGGGCCTGCTCCCCTGCCTGCTGTGACAACATTAAGCCTCTGACACCTGGGTCTCCATCTTTGCAGTGAGGATTACTGAAATACACTATTTAAAGTGAAATAGCTGGAACAGGAGCTGTGTGTGGTGAAACTCTGGGCCAAGATGTCTTGGAGGCCAGTGCTTGGGTTATTCTGGCGGTCACAGAATGAGTGGCAGTTAGAAGGGACCTCTGGAGGTCATCTAGTCTAACTCCCCTGCTAAAGCAGGGTCACCCAGAGCAGTCTGCCCAGGATGCTGTCCAGCAAGCTTTGGAATGTCTCCAGAGGAGATTCCACAACCTCCCCAAGCAGCCTGTTCCAGTGCTCCATCATCTGCTGATGGATTCCCCTAACCTGGGGATCCCACCGAGGCTTTCTTGGGGGTTAGACTGTTTAGGAGCTCTACAGGCACCTGGGTGCTTCAGGGGTTATTCTCCAACACAAGCCTGAGGGCCTTAGTGAAGAGCTGGCTGCATCCAGCCGCTGACAGAGCCTGAGCTTTGAAGAGTTCCCTAATGAAAACAGCAGTTTCTGACCTGAGCAGAGCATGATGTTCAGGCCATGAAGGTGATGGGCTGGAAGAAGTGTCCTTGAAGGTGGCTTGCAAATGAGAATGGGCAGAAAGGGCTTTGCCTGTCGCTGTGCTGAAGCCTTATGCCTGAAGGTTTTGAGATGTGCCTTTTCCTTTGACTTGATGAGTGAACACTAGGCAGAGCAATGAAGCATATGGGAAGGACAGCTTCAACATCCAAATCTTTGAGAGTTTCTTTATTTCTCCCCCCCCCCCCACCTTGCTCAAACGGGATCTGATTGAATTCAGACTGTCAAGGAGTTGTTAGCATCTCTGCCCCAATTCAAAGCTTCCTTAGCTGCCACAGAAGTTTCACTGAACCAGTGTGCTTTGAGCACTGTGAATTTGGCTTTTCCCCCCACTGATTTGCCAAATAAAGCAAGAATCCCAGGGCTGTTTGCACAATCAAACTGATTCTATGATCCAGTGCTTAGACTGGACTCTGCAAACCCGTTTTGAGTCTACCAGCAACCTACCACGATGCATTCAATGCTTCAGCCTGGAGAAGAGAAGGCTCCTGGAGAGGTGAAGATTCCGAGGAGTCTTTATTGTGGCCTTTCAAGACTTAAATGGGGCCTGTAAGAAAGCTGGAAACAGCCATTTAGCAGGGCCTGTTGTGACAGGACAATGAGTGATGGCTTTAAACTAAAAGAGGGAGATTTAGACTAGAGAGAAGTAAGAAATTCTTTATAGGGGTGGTGAGTCACTGGAACAGGTACCAGAGGGGTGGTAGGTGTCTCATCCATGAAAACATTCCTGCTCACGTTGGACAGAGCTCTGAGCAGCCTGATGCAGCTGCAAATGTCCCTGCTGACTGCAGCAGTGCTAGGCTAGCTGGCCTTTGCAGGTCCCTTCCAACCCAAACCATTCAATGATTCTACGATTGTGAGGTTCAGATTGTTTGGCTCCCTCCAGCCTCCCATAAATCAGTAGTGCCCCAAACACCACTCAGCCACACACTGCTCCTCCTCTGCTGGCTGTCCTGCTGCTTTCAGCTCCACAGGTACCTTCAGCCCCCTGGATTCAAGCTGCCCAGGGTCAGGTGCAACTCAGAACTGTCATGATAGGGTCTTTTGCACCTTCTTGTTCAAAGATTCCTCTCAGTAGCAAGTGCACAATGTTCTTCCTTGCGTGGATGCCTGTGAATACAAATGAACTCAGCCAGGTGGCTTTGGATGGCCAGGCCGTTTCAGTACAGAAGCAACCTTGCAGTCCCTGGGGAAAGCTTCCACATGTCATGGCACTCCCAGCCTGTTTGCATCTCTCTTCCCCTCCCTCTCTTTTGGATGTCTGTCAAGCAGCAGAGAGGCAGAGTGTTTGTGGTGTCACAGGAGCCTGGCTCTGCGCCAGGCTGCCTGGCTCTGCAGGCTCCCATTGAGCGCCCTCGGTGCTGGGAACAGAGGGGCTGTCAGCCCTGTGAAAAGCAGGTGCTGACTGAAGCCAGGGGCCAGCCTCTCCTGAACCCCAGCACAATTATACCTGACTTCCCTCCCTTCAAGCCTGCCCCAGGAGGAAGAGCAGCTAAGCTAGCAGCTCCATCCCATGTTTCTGTCCTCGCTGCTCTTCCTTGTGGCATTCAACTCAAAGCCACTTGCTGTGACCAGCACAGTGATTTGCAAAGCTTCTCTTTGCTGCACATGGTCAAGGTGAGGAATTGGACTCAGCTGCTGATGAGTGTGGGCCCCCAAATCCCAAAATGATAGAGCTGGCTTCCTCTGGCTTGCCCCAGAGAATCACAGAACTGTTATTATTGGGAGAGACCTTTAAGGTCAGCAAGTCCAACTCTTAGCCCAGCAATGCTGGGTCACCACTACCATGGCTTACTAACTCCTCCAGGCCTCATCGCTGAAGGTGTTTGCAGCCAGGCTGGATGTGGCTGTGAGCAACCTGCTGTAGTGTGAGGTGGCTCTGCCCATGGCAGGGTGTTGGGACTGGATAATCCTTGAGGTCCTTTCCATCCCTAACAATTCTATGATTTCACAGAATCACAGCGTGGTAGGGGTTGGAAGGGACTTCTGGGGATCTTTCAGCCCAGCCACCTGCTGAAGCAGGGTCACCCTGGGCAGCTTGCCCAGGATCACGATGTCCAGACGGGTTTGGAACACCCTCCCCCCAGAGAGGGAGACTGCACAGCCCCTCTGGGCAGCCTGCTCCACTGCTCTGGCACCCTAAGAGGAAAGAAGCTTTTCCTTATGTTTAGGTGGAAAATCTTCACCAAGTAGCAGCTGGACAGGCTTCTCCCCTCAGCCCTCCCAGCACAATCACATATTTCCTGTTTGGGTTCTCTTTTGTTTCCATTCGGAGTGTCCGAAATAATGTGACCCCTGCTGCAGCGCCTCGAGATGCTGCAGTTAGAGCATGGGTGGAAGTGTCACAAGCCTCCTGGAGGATGCAAAGCCTTCCAGGCTAGATTTAGAGCAGTGTGTGGGGGTGACCCAAGCCCATATGGCTGCAATCACATCCTTCCAGGCTACAGCCTGACTTATCCCCATGACCACATTGCCGAGGGAGCAAGTTGAGGTGGTCCGAACCAGAGCCAGCAAGCAAGACAGGAGTGAGAGAGGTTGAACAGGGGGAGAGGTCCAAGGCTCAAACAACCTCCCTGGCCACTCTTCTTTGTTTGTCTCTTTTTTTTCCCCCCCTCCCACCACCTCTGCCCAGAGTTTCCACCTTGGGGAAAAATTCCACAGGTTTAATCTATTCCTTTTTTTGATTTATTTATTATTATTTTCTCCCTGAATGCCTAAACCCCAAAGTGCAAAGTTCCTTGCCAAGAGGTGACATCTGGCTAAAGAAATAACAATTCCTGGCTGGCTCAAGCACATGTTTTGTTTCCAGCTGAAGCTTTGTTTTTAACAGCTGAAAGGCAGAACCTAAGCATGTCTGTGGCACAGTCAGCCCCACACAAACACACACACACAAACAACACACACACACACACACACACCACACACACACACAAGAGGACTTCACTTAGCCATTTGATTGGATTGTTTGTTGGTTTGTTACTTGAATTCCTTGCACTGTGGTGCTTGGAAGGCAGAGGCAATTCCACATGACAGCAAATAAGGGACAGAACTTCCACCCATGTGCTTCAATTACTCAGAGCGAAGTGGCAAGGAAAATGCAAAGAAATGAAAGTGGTGTGAGTGCCATCCTGCTTGGTTTTAGTCATCTTGAGTGCAATAAACTCGAGGCTGAGGCTCCTGACCTTGCTTAGCCTCGCAGAGGGCAACTCAGTGGCTGTTGGGACTGGGAGATTTGCTGTCACGTGGAAAGGAGCACAGGCAGGCAGGTACTGGAGCTGCAGATTGGGGCTGTCTGCTCGAGTCCTTCCCTCAGCAGGAGGTGCTCCTGTACTCAGCACCGGTGAGGCCACACCTTGAGTACTGCATCCAGTTCTGGGGCCCTCAGTTTAAGAAGGATATTGAGACACTTGAACATGTCCCAGCTGAGGGAGCTGGGGTTGCTTAGCCTGGAGAAGAGGAGGCTCAGGGGAGACCTTCTTGAGAAGGCCACAAAGCTCATCATAGAATCATAGAGCCAATAAGGTTGGAAAAGACCTCAGAGATCATCAAGTCCAACCTGTGACCCAACACCTCATGACTACTAAACCATGGCTCCAAGTGCCACATCCAAGCCTTTTTTGAACACCTTCAGGGATGGGGACTCCACCACCTCCCTGGGCAGCACATTCCAGTGGCCAATTACTCTCTCTGGGAAGAACTTTCTCCTCACCTCCAGCCTAAACCTCCCCTGGCACAGCTTGAGACTGTGTCCTCTTGTTCTGGTGCTGCTTGCCTGGGAGAAGAGGCCAACCCCCACCTGGCTACAACCTCCCTTCAGGGAGTTGTAGACAGCAAGAAGGTCTCCCCTGAGCCTCCTCTTCTCCACGCTAAGCAAGCCCAGCTCCCTCAGCCTCTCCTCCCAGGGCTGTGCTCCAGACCCCTCCCCAGCCTCCTTGCCCTTCTCTGGACACGCTCAAGAATCTCAATGTCCTTCTTCAACTGAGCAACCCAGAACTGGGCACAGGACTCAAGATGTGGCCTAACCAGTGCTGAGCACAGGGCAGAATGCCTTCCCTGCTCCTGCTGGCCATACTATTGCTGATGCAGGCCAGGATGCCCCTTGGCCTTCTTGGCCACCTCTAGGCACACTGCTGGCTCACGTTCAGCTGCTGTCAACCAGCATCCCCAGGTCCCTTTCTGCCTGGCTGCTCTCCAGGACGTTCAGGGTGGCAGAAGCACAAACCCCAGGCACAACAGTGCTGGCCATTTATCCACGAGCCTACAACTGGACAAGAGGACTTATTCTCCTGGCTTTGAGAAGGAAATCTTCCCAGGCTAGGAGGCTGAGCCCAGGGCCTAGGGGGAAAAAAAACCCCAACAAAACAACAGACCAAACAGCAAACCCAAACCTTTTCATTGGGAGTTATTAGGAAGAGATAAAGGTCTGCTTCGCTGGGTATTTGGCTTGCCCTGCCAGAGCACCTTCTCAGCCCTGGGACAAGAGTGGGGCCGTTTGAAAAGGCCTTTTAATTATCTATTTCCTCCCATTGCTGCTTGCAGAGGGAGCTAGAAAAAAGGGAGGGAAGAAAGAGGAGGCTTATTTCAACAATTCTTATCTGATAGTGCATTCAAGATGAGTTTCTCTCTCTCTCTCTCTCCCAGCTTTCTTTTCTTGCTCTCCTCCCGGGGCAGCGGGAGGGGGCTTTGTTTTCTTGGCCACCAGGAACAGGGGGCCGGGCGGTGTGGGTGGAGGGGTGGTGACAGGGTTAACAAAGGAGACCTCACTTTGCAGATAATGACTGGTCCTCGGCCCTTTCAGGCAGGACACCCAAGCTCCCGCTACCAGGATGTCTTTCAGGCTTGTCCCGATTCAACGTCATTGTGCTGGCGGTTTCTAAAGGAGGATGACAGCTGACATCAGCTCTCTATCTGCAAGCAGGTTTTGTCCTTTTCTTCCAGCCCAAGCCATAGATTTCCCCCGGTTTGTTATGCAAAAACCAACAGAGGCTTTTATTGATTTCCCCCTTCTGTAAAAGCAGAGTCCTGATAAATGCTGCTAGACACAGGCCCTCACTGAGCACATCCTGAGCTGGGCTTGTTTCAAGTCTGTGCACAGGGTACTGCTGAATTAGTGGAGATTTAGAGTCTGCCAGCTACCACAGAGCCTTCCTCTGAAGCTCTGCCCACCAGGCCTGGCTTTGGTGGAGTCACCATCACTGGAGGTGTTTAAGAAGAGACTGGATGGGGCCCTTGGTGCCATGGTTTAGTTGATCAGATGGTGCTGGGTGATAGGTTGGACTTGATCTCAAAGGTCTTTTCCAACCTGGTTTATTCTATTCTATTCTATTCTATTCTATTCTATTCTATTCTATTCTACTTCTCTTCTCTTCTCTTCTCTTCTCTTCTCTTCTCTTCTCTTCTCTTCTCTTCTCTTCTCTTCTCTTCTACTCTACTCTACTACTCTACTCTACTCTACTCTACTCTACTCTACACTATTCAATCCTATTCTACTGTACAGGTGAGGAGAAAGTTCTTCCCAGAGAGAGTTGTTAGCCATTGGAATGTGCTGCCCAGGGAGGTGGTGGAGTCCCCATCCCTGGAGGTGTTCAAGAGGGGATTGGATGCGGCACTTGGTGCCATGGTTTAGTAGTCAGGAGGTGTTGGGTGACAGGTTGGAACTACAGGAGAGAGTCCAGCAGAGGCTACAAAGATGCTGCAGGGCCTGGAGCATCTCTCTTGATAAGGGAAGGATGAGACACCTGAACTACAGGAGAGATCCCAGCAGAGGCTACAAAGATGCTGCAGGGCCTGGAGCATCTCTCTGATAAGGGAAGGATGAGACACCTGAACTACAGGAGAGATCCCAGCAGAGGCCAAAGATGCTGCAGGGCCTGGAGCATCTCTCTAGATAAGGGAAGGATGAGACACCTGAACTACAGGAGAGATCCAACAGAGGCTACAAAGATGCTGCAGGGCCTGGAGCATCTCTCTAGATAAGGGAAGGATGAGACACGAACTACAGGAGAGATCCCAACAGAGCTACAAAGATGCTGCAGGGCCTGGAGCATCTTCTAGATAAGGGAAGGATGAGACACCTGAACTACAGGAGAGATCCCAGCAGAGGCTACAAAGATGCTGCAGGGCCTGGAGCATCTCTCTGATAAGGGAAGGATGAGACACCTGAACTACAGGAGAGATCCCAGCAGAGGCTACAAAGATGCTGCAGGGCCTGGAGCATCTCTCTAGATAAGGGAAGGATGAGACACCTGAACTACAGGAGAGATCCCAACAGAGGCTACAAAGATGCTGCAGGGCCTGGAGCATCTCTCTAGATAAGGGAAGGATGAGACACCTGAACTACAGGAGAGATCCCAGCAGAGGCTACAAAGATGCTGCAGGGCCTGGAGCATCTCTCTAGATAAGGGAAGGATGAGACACCTGAACTACAGGAGAGATCCCAACAGAGGCTACAAAGATGCTGCAGGGCCTGGAGCATCTCTCTTTATAAGGGAAGGATGAGACACCTGAACTACAGGAGAGGGTCCAGCAGAGGCTGCAAAGATGCTGCAGGGCCTGGAGCATCTCTCTTGATAAGGGAAGGATGAGACACCTGAGGCTCTCAGAAGACTGAGAGGGGATCTTCTCAATGCTTCTCAATATCTAAAGGGTGGAGGTCAAGAGGATGAGGCCAGACTCTTTCCAGTGGTGCCCAGCACCATAAGTAACTTTTAGGCTCATCTGTTTTTGAGGGACATCCTGAGAGCTGCAGCTCAAGCTGCGGTACAGCGCTCAGAAGGGGATTTCAACAGCCTAAGAGGTCTTGTAAAATCCATCCCCAATTCCCATGTTTGGTTTTTCTTTTATTTTTTTTTTTAGGGTTAGCAGGAACCTGATACCAAAGGCTGTGATGAAGTGATAGCAGAGCTCAAGCCCTCCAGCCCGACGTGGAGCAGCAGCTCAGCGCTAATTCCCAAGGTGCGAACGCAAACCAGACAGCGCAGGAAGAATAACAAACCACAGCTGCTTAAGATGTTATGAGCTGGAGCTGCTCCTTTAGCTGTTCCTTGAGCTGCTTAGAAACACATCAGGGAGAGGGCCTGTGTCCCTCTGCCCCCCACACATGGGCTGCAGTCACACTCATGAGCAGCATAGGGCCTGGGTGTGGGCTGATGTAGTGGCCAGTAGTGAGCCATACTGAGCAGTGTGTGTCTGCTGCTTGTCCTGGGCTTGGGCCAGCATCTCCCAGTCAATGCTGGTTGAAAAGGTCCTGGAGGGTTTTGTTTGGCAGCTGCTGAATATGAGCCAGCAGTGTACTCAGGTGGTCAAGAAGATAACAGCATCCTGGCTGGGATCAGCAAATGTGACCAGCAGGACCGGGGCAGGGGTTGTGCTCCTGTACTCAGCACCGCTGAGGCTGCATCTCAAGTTCTGGGTTCAGTGTTGGGCCTCTCACTCCAATAAGGACATTGAGGTGCTGGAGTGTGTCCAAAGAAGGGCAGTGAAGGGTCTAGAGCACAATATCTTGTGAGGGGCAGCTGAGGGAGCTGGGGTTGTTTAGCCTGGAGAAAAAGAGGCTGAGGAGAAACCTCTTGGCTCTCTACAGTTCCCTGAAAGGAGGCTGGAGTGAGGTGGGGATTGGTCTCTCTCACAGGGAATATAGGGCAAGAAGAAGTGGCCTCAGGTTGCTCCAAGAGAGGCTTAGGTTGAACATGAGGAAGAATTTCTTCCCCTAGAGGGTTGTCAATCCCTGGAGGAGGCTGCTTAGGGAAGTGGTGGGGTCCCCATCAATGAAGGAGTTTAAAGTCCATGTAGATGTGTTGCTGAGGTTTGATGGTGACCTGGAATGTCACTTCCAGCCAAAACAATGCTGTGATTTCATGCTTGGTCATATTTCAGTGCACAGCACTGGGCAGGTTGAGCTCCCATAGAACCTCTGCATGCACAACCATATTCTAGAGGAAACTTCTCCAAAGCCTAACCTAAGCTCAGGTCTGGATGCTTGTCAGGTGGTTCAGAAGCACCAACTCAGCTAGGAGAAAGCTTCCATGACGTAAGGAAGGAAGGCAGCCAAGCTTCACAGGCAGCAGTTGGGCTAATGATGTTTCCTTCTTGGTCCAATGACATTTCCTTCTTGGCCCAATGACATTTCCTTCCTGGTCCACCATCCAGCATCCTTCAAATGGATAAAATTTCCCTTCTCACTGTTCTCTTCTTCTCCTTGTGTAGTTCCTGCTCTGAGTCCTAGAGAAGCTTCTCCAAGGTTCTACAGATCCTGCTGCTGACTCCTTTGAGTCCCACAGAGCCTCCTCCGAAGTTCTACAGCTCTTTATCACTCAAAACCTTGTCCTGGGTGCACATCTTCATTTGGTTTTTGTGGGGGTTATGTTCTAAGCTCCATGGCAGTTAACAAGAGCTCAGTTGCGCTATCTCCAAGTGTAGATCAGAAGCTTATACAGAATCACACAATCAGTCAGGGTTGGAAGGGACCACAAGGATCATCTAGTTCCACCCCCCCTGCCATGGGCAGGGACACCCCACACTAGATCAGCCTGGCCAGAGCCTCATCCAGCCTGGGCTTAAACACCTCCAGGGACGGGGCCTCAACCACCTCCCTGCACAACCCATTCCAGAGTTTCACCCCTCTCATGGTGAAGAACTTCCTCCTCACACCCAGTCTTCACCTTCAAGATCAGTAATTTTCCTTAAGTGAGGAAAATTAATGGGACCTCATGCTTTGAGATCCTCCTCAAACCCTGCCCTCTCCCACCTTGGTGCACAAATGTCTGTCTGTCTCTCAGTCACATTTCCCACGCTCCCCACGTGGGATAAATTCATGTCAGGGCCTGACGGGAGAAAGCCACCACAGACCCGAAACAGACCCAGAAGAAGGATGGAAAAGTCACACTTTCCTCATATGCAGTGGCTGTTCAGTGCTGAGCACTCCTCAAAGAAAGGAGAAAGTTTCCACGATGTCACGGCAGAGATGGCTGCGCTGTGGCAGAAATCAAGGCGATCTGCACAGCACCCCGCCGCTTGCTGAGGGGAGGTTAAGGCTGCTGCAAATCCTGTTTGACCTTCTCAATGGAGTTAATGAGTCAGAAGACTTCCTGTGGCTAATCCAATGAGGTGGATAAAAAGGTCCTGAACTGCTTGGCATGAAGTCAGTGCCAGAGAATTCCCTCACCCTCTAATCCCTGTGAGCAGAACAGCACAATCCCATGGTGTCTCAAGAGTTCGATGGGGTTGTCATCATTGATGTTGAGTTGTCTCTGTGGCTATTGTCTTTTATGGGAAAGCAGAGCATATAAACAAATAACCTAGTGCCTGCTGTGTCAACCAGAAGCTTGAGATCACAAGACACAGGAGAACTTTGTCCATACTCTTGACACATAGTCATCCATTACTTTGACTCAGCATCCCTGAGGAGTCCTAGATATCGACCAGGACCCACCTGTGCTGAGCTGAGCACCAGCTTTAGCTCAGGTAAGTTACTAGGTGTAGCACAGGCTCTTCAAACATTTTAATTGTTTGATTACTTGGTCTCATCCTGATCTTATTGAACAGATATTCAGAAACAAGTGGAACAGTTGGTAGCCTTCCAAGTTTCCACTCAGATCCAGAGTCAACCACTGTAACAAGGGCAAGGGGTAGAGTCCTGCACCTGGGCAGGAATAACCTCCTGCACCAGTACAGGTGAGGGGCTGGCCTGCAGGAAAGCAGCTCCACAGGGAAGGACCTGGGAGTGCTGCTGGACAGCAAGCTGCCCATGAGCCACCAATGTGCTGCTGTAGCCAAGAAGGCCAATGGTGTCCTGGGGTGCATAAAGAAAAGTGTGACCAGCAGGTTGAGGGAGGTTGTCCTTCCTCTCTACTCTCACTTTGTGATGCCACATCTGGAGTACTGGGTCCAGTTCTGGGATCCTCAGGTCAAGAGAGACAGGGAACAACTGGAGAAGATCCAGCAGAGGCTACAAAGCTGCTGAAGGGGCCTGGAGCATCTCTGTGAAGAGGAAAGGCTGAGAGCCCTGGGGCTGTTGAGCCTGGAGAAGAGCAGCCCCAGAGGGGATCTGCTCAGTGCTCAGCAAGAGCTAAAGGGTGGGGGTGAAGAGACTGTTTTCAGTGTTGCCCAGCAACAGGACAAGGGGAATTAGGCTCAGACTAGAACGCAGGAGGTTGCACCTAAACACAAGGAAAAGAAGTATCCATCTCCTCCCCACTGTGGTCAGACAAAGAGCCCAATTCCAAGCAGCAAGTCAAGATCACAGAGTCATTCCTGAGGTCTGCAGCAAGGCAGCTACTGAAGCTGGGGCAGAAGGAGGCTGCAAAGGTTACCATGGAGCAGAGAGCTGGTGTGATGGCAGTTCTAGAGTTGCTCGGCTGGTTAGCTTAGCAAATAAAGGCTAACAGGGATGTTACATAGTAGGGGCTAGAGATACATCTGGGAGTAATACACCAACGAGAGACAGCTATTAAAGCTAAAGGACAGTGTTGGCACAGGAATAAAGGGTGGGAAACTGGCCACAGATAGAAGCTGGGCTGGGAATCAGATGGTTAAAGTGCTGGTGATGAGATACTGGCAAGCCTCTGTGTTGCAGGAGCCCAGCATCCCAGCGTGGTGGGAGCTGGAAGGCATCTCTGGAGATTACCAAGTCTGGCTGCCCCCTAAAGCAGGGACATCCAGAGCAGGTTGCCCAGACCTATCTCCAGGTGGGTTTGGAATCTCTCCAGAGAAGGAGACTCCACAACCTCTCTGGGCAGCAAAGTCCTGTAGAAAAAACCCCAAGGGGTAAATTCTTTTCAGTGGTGTCCAGTGAAACTTCTTTGCTGTGAGGGTGCTGGAGCCCTGGAGCAGGCTGCCCAGAGAGGTTGTGGAGCCTCCTTCTCTGGAGAGATTCCAACCCCCCCTGGATGCAATCACAGAATCACCAAGGTTGGAAGAGGCCTCGAAGATCATCAAGTCCAACCTGCCACCACAATCCTGACAAGCTTCTGTAGGTGACCCTGCTTTAGCACAGGGAGGGGGGTGTGTTGCACCAGATGATCTCCTGAGGTGCCTTTCCAACCCCCACTGTGCTGGGATTCAGGGATTCTGAAATGAATGTCATTTGTGCTTGCACTCCTGTGTTCACATTTCCTTGCAGTTTGGATTTTAGCTCTCTCCAGTTTTTCCCTTCCTCTTATATGTATTTATTTATTTATTTATTTATTGTCTTCACAGCACACTCAGATCATATTTTCAAGCTTTTCTAAGGCTCCCAGGGATAAAGGCTTCTTTAATGGAAGCTGGAATCCTTGCACAACCACTTGCTTCCAGATGCTGGGGATTACAGTAAAACACTCAATATTGCAAGCCTTACGGTACTATTGCAAGAGCTGGCAGCGGGGAGGAAGTGGATCAAGACAGAGAGAAAAGGGGAAAGGGGAGGGGGGGGGGGGGGGGAAAGTAAGGAGAGGCAATTAAGAAAAGAGCTAATTTAGGGTGAATACCAGGAAAGGAATTTCAGGAAACAATGCTTTCCAATAAATTCTCTAAGGCTACAGAGCAGTCTTGAAGAGAGCAGGAGAGGATCAGTGTGACCAAAGCCCTGCAAATGAGCTGTCTGGAACATTCCTATTATTGGACTTCAGCTTGAAATGGCTTTTTGGGTTTTGGCCTTGTTTTCCCTTCATCTTTCTCCCTTTCTTTCAGAGAGTGAGAGGTGTGTTGTTGTGGGTTGTTGTTTTTTGTTGGGTTCTCTTTTCCTTTTGCTGCATGAGTAAAAGACATCAGAGCCTGAGCTAAGCTGCATCTTTGCTAATCATATCGCTTCGCACATCAGCCTGGGGATCAGAAGGTCCAGGGAGGATTTTCAGAGTGCCAGCCAGTCAGCATTTGTTCCAGCCAGTGGAGCACATCCAGCACAACAAAACAACAGCTACTGGAAGTAATTGGAGTCTGGTTGCCAATGGCTGTTGGAAAACCGATTTGGAAATCTCATTCCATTCTTCAGCCATCATAAGAACACACTAGTATCATCACAGTACCAGTCAGGGTTGGAAGGGACCACAAGGGTCAGCTAGTTCCAACCCCCCTGCCATGGGCAGGGACTCCCCACACTAGATCAGGCTGCCCAGAGCCTCATCCAGCCTGGGCTTAAACACCTCCAGGGACAGGGCCTCAACCACCTCCCTGCACAACCCATTCCAGGGCTTCACCACCCTCATGGGGAAGAACTTCCTCCCCACCTCCAGCCTGAATCTCCCCACCTCCAGCTTCATTCCATTCCCCCTAGTCCTATCACTACCTGATATCCTAAGAAGTACCTCCCCAGCCTTCTTGTAGCCCCCTTCAGATCCTGGAAGGCCACAATGAGGTCACCTGGGAGCCTTCTTTTCTCCAGACTGAACAGCCCCAACTCCTTCAGTCTGTCCTCACTGATGGTCCTTCTCTCTTAATGTCTTGCCCATTAGGATGGGCTGCCCAGGGAGCTGGTGGAGTCACCATCACTGGAGGTGTTTAAGAAGAGCCTGGATGAGGCCCTCAGTGCCATGGCTTAGTTGCTTAGATGGTGCTGGGTGACAGGTTGGATTTGATGATCTCAAAGGTCTTTTCCAACCTGGTTAATTCTGT
The DNA here is from genome assembly GCA_015227895.2 of Colaptes auratus. NCBI lineage: Eukaryota > Metazoa > Chordata > Aves > Piciformes > Picidae > Colaptes > Colaptes auratus. The sequence continues at coordinate 2,630,946 of JAAWVA010000031.1, read as the reverse complement.
ATTCTGGGCACCATTCCTCGCAGAGCTCTGAGCTGCTTAAATGTAATTTAGTTCCCTTGCCCTTCCACAGCTGAATTAAGAAGCCACAAAAGCAGCTGTGAAGAAATCAGAGCTGGGAATTATTCATCTATCTTGAAAAGGGATCAGGCTGGAGAACCTCATGAATTTCAACCAGGATGGTCTCAAAGGTCTTTCCCAACCTGGTTAATTCTGTGTTCTGCCTTCTTTCTGCTAGTGATCCACGGCAGATACCTGAGAAAGAATAAAAAACCAGGGTGAGCAGTCAGTGCTTCCCTCTGAATATCCTCTGAAGTGCTTTTAGGTGTTGGTGTCTAACATGGTGAATTGCCAGATCCCAAATCAGAGAGTCATAGAACCAACGAGGTCGGAAAAGATCTCAAGGATCATCACGTCCAAACCCAGCCTCCTTTTCAGCGTCTCCCTTCTGATAACGTCAGCTGAGGCTGGTAGGAGACTTCAGAGGCCTTGCCCTCCTAATGGCTTTTCCTCCAGGTCCTGGTTGGGATATTGGGTAATGAAGGGTCAGGGTTCAAGCATCATAATTCGTTTCCACAGCAAACAGACAAATCAGAAGGGAGGGAGCGAGCGAGCAAGCCGCGCCGGTGGCAGCCAGAGCCCCGCCAAGGCTGAACCGCAGCTGACCTCCGCTCCCTGGGATTCCACAGTTAATAATCTATCATTTCCTCCTTCTCAAGTGATGGCAAAGAGAGTCACCAAGGAGCAAGTGTCCCTTCAGGGGTCCTTAGAGCGTTATTCAAGGGTGGCTTCACAATGTGCATCTCTGCCAGCAGTCAGGGCCATGCCAGGAGCGCCCTGAAACCAGAAGCCCTCCTACCATGAGGTCTCGGGGACAGGTGTGGAGGTAGCAGAGGGGTATTTTACCTCCCTCAGTACCACAGCAGTTCCAGCACGATGGGAACGTGGTTCAAGGTCAGTTCTTCCTTGGCAGAGATCAGATTAGGCAGCTCCCCAGCATGGGTCCCAATTTAACTCCGTTTCACGGCAAGGAATCGAGCAAGGGAGATTTCTCAAGCCAAATGAGCACTGGCCCAGAAGTTGTTCCTGCTTAACATATGGTTTTTGTAGAGCCATGGGAGAGCAGGTCATTAGAGGGTGACCTGTCAAGTTCAATCATTCACTGATAGCACCAGCCAGTGAGATAGCACACAGCAAGGTTCTCTCCTGCACTTGGGCTGAGGTGCCTCGGTTGATTGCATTACTGTCATGATTATTATTCATTTATTTATTAGCATTGACTTTGGGGGCTAAGATGGAAGATGTCTGAGGGCATGGATAGGTCTGAGTGCCTTCTAGGGCACAGACAGTGCAGACTGCCACCATGCAAATGTCTCTCTCCTCCTGTCTCCAAGGGTATTCCCATGTGACCTAGGGAAGCAAGGGGATATCTGCTCTGTCAGTGCTGTGTGTAGGTTGCATCTCCCTGAACATCAGCAGTGCACTCTCATCCGTTCACATTCTTCTTCAGGTCCTTCTGTGATGAAAAACAGGCACTGTAAAAGGATTAAACCTCATCCCAGGGTCTTGCAGCATGGATGTGGTCTGAGTAAGGGTCTGGTTTGAGTGTGGCTCAGAATGAGTGCATCAAGTCAGCTCTAGAAGAGGTTTGCTCTTAGCAGCTTGATTCTGAGTGCCCCTCAATGCTTGGAGCATGCACCTGAGGCAACCCAGTCAAAGCCAGACAGCTCAACCCATTCACTACCTTGCCTCTTCGGGAAATTGCTAACTGCAGCAGTGATCAAGCAAGCAAAAGGTTTTGGTGCTTGAGGTGGAATGCAAGCTGTGAGGTTCCAACCAGAACAAGGGCAAGAGCGAGAGCGAGAACACTTCACTCATCTTCCTGGATGCCCTGCACATAAACAGCTTCTCTGCAGCTGCTGCCGAGTTCCATGAGAGACCTCAGTGGTCCACAGCAGCATGAATGGTTGACTTGTTTGGTAGATGTGGGCAGACTGAAAACTTCTCCTTTAAACCCACGAGAGAAAAGATGATGCTGGCTGCCTAGAGAATGCCACAAGGGCACATTGCTGGCTCATGGTGTTCACCAGAACTCTCAGGTCATCCTCCACGGAGCTGCTTTCCAACAGGTCACCCCCTAACCTCTACTGCTGTAGAGGGTTATTCCTGCCCAGCTGCAGGACTCTCCACTTGCCCTGGTTGAACTTCATGAGGTTCCCTTCCACCCAGCTCTCCAGCCTGTGCAGAAGCTGATCAGTGAAGTGGCATTTGCCCTTGGAAGTTTGGCATGATGCTGCGTGCTGTACTCCCTTTTCCTGTACATATGGGAAGGAATTTAAAAGCATGAGGAAAGCTCAGGGGCATGGAATCAGGGCTAGAACCAAAGAGGAGCCAGAGGGTGATCTGCTCCTGAATACCCACAAAGAGGTAAACCTGAAAAACTCAACCAGGCATTGCTCCAGCCCTGAGGCAGATGTGTGTGAGGAGAGACATCCTGCTTCCAGGAACTTTCCCCAGCGCCTGTGCGGGAGAAGAGCAAGAGGAACAAAACTCTGTTAGAAGTGGGTGAGCCTCAGAGAGTGTGGCATTTTGCAAGCAGCTCAGATTTTAATCCTGTGGGCTCTTCGGAGCCCATCCTTGCTCACAAAACCCCTTTGTGCTGGTAATCTGAGCATTTGTTCCCCGAGGATGAGTCAAGTAAGCAAACACAGAAGAATGCTGGCTAAAGGGGCTCCAGGGACAGAAGAACTTACCACAAGTTCAGCTAGAGCTGAGGATGGGCTTAAGTTCAGCTCTAGAATGCCTTGCTGGAATACATTTTGCTCTTTGGGTTGTAAATTGGCAAAACCCCAGGGCAGAAAACTCTGCCACGCTGACTTCTGATGGGAACACTGACACCAGGGGCATCCCTTCCCTTCCCTTTCCACGACGACCAGGGCAAGAGGTTAGGGTTGCATTACAAACAGGAAGACCTAGATGAGGCAATGGGAGTTAAAACTTTGGGGATATTGGAGTTTTCCAGTGGAATCTCCCAAAGTGGAAGTGCTGAAAATGAGATTTATTGGTCATCTGTTAAAGATGACTTAGATGCTTCGAGCCTTTGAAGAGGAGAGGTGTTGCAAAGCTTCCTGTTCCTTCCAGTACTGCTCTGTGCAATTCTGTGGCAATTTACAGATCTTTCTCCTGTTTTCAAACAAAATATTCCTCTTGGGGTGGACCTGATAATCTTTAAGGTCTCTTCCAGACAAAATGATTCTATGACTCCCACATATATTCTTCCCCAATGCATAAAGACTCCCTGGAGAGCCCTTCCTGTAAATGTGCTATGGAAGGAGCCTCGATATGTCCTTTGCAGTGGTATTAATGCTCTCAAATGGCTCTTTCTGCTGAGTCCCATAGCCTTTGAAAGGATTTCTTTTGCCATGCCACAGAGACTAACAAGAAGATTCTATTATCTCTAAGTAAAATATCAGGGCCTGGAAGCCCTGGCTCAAGAGTATTTCATTTAGAATCAGTCTAAATGCAACCTGACATCTCTTTGGGTGACAACAGTGGTGTCTCTCTCTCCTCCACCCAGACTTGACACGATTACAGAAGCAGGAGGCTGAAGATAGTGTGGTTTGGTTCTCAGGGATTTCCACAAGCCTTGATTCCTTTGAAGCTGAAACTTTACTCCATCATCAGGGCTTGTGGGTTCTCCTCCTGCTGCTCCTCTTGTTCCGTGGGATGAGTCAGGGTTGAACAGTGCAAACACTCAGCCCCGCAGTTGCCAAAGATATGCTCGGTTTGGGTTCAGAACCATGGCAGCCTGAGCGCCTTTCACCACAGGATCACAGCTGGCTCTGAGTCTTGCATGAATCTAATTCTGATCAGACTGGTCCAAGATTGGTTTTGCAAGGGAACCCAGCATGGAGCTATTTTTGAATAGCCTGGAAGCTGCGAGCTCCAGGGCTCTGCTGTGCCAGGTGCTGTGCATATGAGAGAATTCCTACCCAAAGCACTCACAGTCTAGACAGGCCCAGGTCCTCCCTCCACACTGTGAGAAGGTAGAGAGTGAGGGAAAGTCAAGTTGTAGAATCACAGAATTGCTTGGGTTGGAAGAGACCTTTAAGATCACCAAGTCCAAGCCTTTAACCAGCACTGCCAGGTCAACACCAAACCATGGCCCTCAGCACATCTACACAGCTCTTAAATCCCTCCAGGGGTGGGGACTCCACCACTGCTCTGGACAGCCTCATCCATGGCTTGAACTTTTATGTCAGCCCTGCTCCTGTTAGAGGTCAGGAGAGGTGATCTGGACCTAAGTTGAAGGCTGCATCTGACCTGTCATGTCACTGCTTTGACTTGCCCTATCTCTGCAAGTGGCCAGCAGGTCAAGCGAGGGGATTCTGTCCCTCTGCTCCACTCTGCTGAGATCCCAGCTGCAGTGTTTGGTCCAGCTCTGGAGTTCACAGCACAACAGAGCCATGGACCTGATGGAGCAGGGCCAGATGAAGCCTCAAAAGTGATCCAAGGGCTGGAACTCATCTGCTGTGAGGCCAGGCTGAGGGAGTTGGGGTTGTTCAGCCTGAAGAAGAGAAGGCTTCCAGGGAGACCTAATGGTGGCCATTCAGTACTTACAGGGGATGATCAGAAAGCTGGGGACAGACTTTTGAGCAGGGCTTGTGGTGACAGGACAAGAGGTGATGGTGTGAACCTAAAAGAGGAAGATTCAGACTAGAGAGA
>JAAWVA010000031.1:2593704-2626214 GCA_015227895.2 Colaptes auratus | reverse complement strand
CTCTCCCTTCCATCATGTGATTGCATGTATAAGATGTAGGAAAAATCACAACTTGGGCTAAGATTATGGACTACAACTTTTTGTTCTGGAGCTTGGAAGTCTGAGGAAAGATGTGTTAATGCAAAGAGAAGAGCAGTCAGCTCTCCAAGCTGAGTGGGGAGAGATGAAACAGCCATGGATTTAAATCAGAGAAAAGCAGGTTTAAGACTGGTAGTAAAAAAGAATAAAGAACCTTTCAGTGATAAGGACAGAGAAGCACTGGGGTAGATTGCCTAAAGAGATTTCACTGGGGGCTTTCTGCATGTGCTGGACAGACATCTGTCAAGAATGTGTGAGCTGTACCTGAGCTTGCATCAAAGCAGGGAAATGGATGAGGTGGGCCACTGAGATCCCTTCCAGCCCCACATTCCTGTGATATAAAATCATGCTTTCAGGAACAGAATTCCTGCACTTCCACTAGCCTACTGCACAGCCCTGAGCCCACCCTAGATGACTGGGGCCCACCTTTCTCAGACCCTTATTTCCCAGAAACCATTTCCCATCCACTTGAACTTTGGTCTGCTTAGACACCCCGGAGAGGAATCTGACATCTCTATTGACGCAGCTCCCGTGGTGCAATTGTTAACATTATCCCATCTGCAGATCATTCCTTAAGGTCTCTCCCTCTCTGTCTCTCCCTTCTGCCTCCAAGAGCCTCCTGCCAAAGGGGATCAGGGCAGCAGTACAATTCCCATTCACAAAATCCTTCTCTTGCAGCTTTAATGGCAGCCTCACCTTGCCAAGAAAGCTCTTTGGAACACTGGGAGCCTGCGCTGCGCTTATTAAAGACATTTGTCACAGCAGGACCAGTGTGTTTTCATTTAAATGAATCTGCAGATTTGGTGGATCCAAATCGATTCCTTCTCCCCCTCCATACATCTTGACTCACAAGGAAGGCTTCTTAATGGCAGTCATGTGATAAGGAAATATGGCAGAGACCGACACATCGCTACCGGCTCGAAAGGGCCTTGGAAACCAGTTTTGGCTAGCGTGAAAATTAGCTTCCTTCCACCAAGCTCCATGAAACTCCTTTTACTGCTGCTGCAGTTATGGAAACTTCTGTGAGGAAGTGTATTAAATCCATGCCTTTCAGCTTGTGGTCCATGTACTCCCAGGGGTCCATCAGCAGCTTCTATGGGATACAAAAGAGAGACATAAACATCCTTTCAAGTGCACTGAAATTGTGTCCACACTGGAATAAAACACAGCTACAAATGTTGGACGAGGAACAAGAAAGATCAGGGAATCCCAGCATGGTAGGGGTTGGAAGGGACTCATCTAGTCCAATCCCATTGGTAAAAGAGGGTCACCTGGAGCAGGTTGCCCAAGATCATGTCCAGGCAGGTTTGGAATCTTTCCAGAGAAGGAGACTCCACAACATCTGTGGGCAGCCTGCTCCAGGGCTCCAGCACCTCGATGGGTAGCTGGATGGATCAGCTGCTTCATTCACTGGGCATCTCCATCACACAGCAAGTGAAAAATGCCATGAATAAGGTCCTGTTCTTGGGTCACGATGACAGCAGGGCTGGAGGAGTGGAAACACAGTGAGAAGATGCTCATTGTTCCCTCCAGACCTGCTTCCCTTTGCCAGTGGAAGAGTCCCTGCGTCTGGAGAGAAGCAGGAGAGTTATTTCCCTTGTTCCCAAGTACATGGTAGGAACCCTCACTCGGTTCCCTAATTATAACATCTTCTCTCCAGCTCTTTAATGACTTCCCTTCCCCACAAGTCCCATTCACAGATTTACAGAAACAAATCATTTTGCCTGGCAATGGAAAACAGCCATCCCTGGGGACAAAGCCAGCAGCTGCTTCGTGGCCACGGGGAAACATCAGTCCCCAGTTAAGGAAAGCTGTTAAAAGGGCAGGTTGGGTGGATTGAGCACAAGCAATGAAACCTCACTCTTTTTACAGAAAGACCTTCAGTAACCACAGCTCAGTAGACTTCCCTGGGACATATCTGCTGAGAGAAGCAAATTTGCCTCCTCTAATCTTAAGACTGATGGAGGAAGGAAGGAAGGAAGGAGGTGAGCTATAGCATGAAGGCAGCCTTTAAATCAGTAAGCCAAGAAAGATCCTCCTGAGTGCTTTGCCTCACCCTTCACAAGTGTTTTCCCTCCTGGTCTCCCATTCTAGCAGTGACCTGGTGACACAGAAAACAGCACATCCTACCTGGGCACTGACCAGGTGCAGCCTTCCAGCCCTTTTTCACATCGTGCTTGCTTTGTTATTTATTTAGCTTCACTTGCCTCCTTGAAGGCTTATAAACCAACCAGAGGAGGGTTAAGTCCTGGGATGGAGGAAGGAAAATAAACTTGGGGAAAGTTTCACAGCCATTGCTAAGGGCATTCAACTGGTAAGTGTAAACAGCGCTCTTGACCTGCAAACCTCCATCCACTGCAGACAGAAAACCTCACTCGTTTGACCATATGAGGGCACAATCTCCTTAGTTTTAGGACTGCAAGCCTAATCCACGATGGATGTCGTTTGAAGCCTGTCTCAGTGATTTTTGCTCGTAGTAACTCACGCAGCTCAATGTGTGTAACCACAGCAGCTACTGCTGGTGAGCAGCACAGGCGCTCTGGGGAGCACTGCTTAGCTGCAAGGGAGAACCAGATGCAGGCAAGGTCCTGTGCCCCACATTTCCCTTGGCTGGAGGAAGAGAAAGTCCCTTGAGCTGGGTGGGGGGTGACATCCCATTAGAGAAAAGGCACATTGTCGTGGCCAGGGGTGCAGGGGTTGATGTGAAGAAGGGGGAGCACACAGACATTGGGAGGTAGGCAAAACTCAGGCTTTCAAACGGAACTGATTTAAAAAGGAGAACTTCTCACACAGGGAGTTTGTGTGACCTCTTGTGTGTGAGTGGGTTCAGTGCTTGACTTGCTCCATAGGTTCCTGATGACCACTTCTAATACTTCACACGGGCCTAAAACTGTCAGGCACTGTGCCCCCAGCAAGGACTCCCCACTCAGCGGTGTCCAGAAGCTAGCAGAGGTGCCTGCAGCCCTATCTCACCTCTCCCAGCATTCTCCTGGCTGCTCCTCCTCATCCTTCTGCTGCTGTTGTCACTTGCTAAGGACACACTTATCCTCCCTTCCTCCAGAGCCTCCTTGCAATCATCCTTCACTCCTGTGCTCCCAGCATCTGGCACATCCATGCCTCATCTCCTGCAGCATCCACCTCTCCTCACTGTATGCCTTTCAGGGCTCCCCTCGCCCTCCTCCAGCCAGCTCTCCAGGTGGTTTGTTTAACTCCAGTTTGGAGGCAGTTTTCCTCAAAGGCATGACATCCAATAGGAGCATCCAGCTTTAGCCCAAGCAGTCTCCAGGAAGGAAGGGTGCAGATGCTGCTTTTCCATGATGGATTTTGAAGGAACAGGAGGTGCAGCAGCAGCAGCAGCAGCATGAATGATTTACAAGAGTCAAGAACCAAGAATCAAGACTCTGTTGCTGGAAAGGGGAGACACCCATGTGGATCATCTCAGGAGGGCCATTTGCTTCCCTAGCACTGACAGTTGCCATCCTCTAGATGACCTTTATATTCCTTCCCCCCCCCCCCCCCCCCCTTGGTCTTTTTTTTTCATATGGGTCAAAAAGGAATAAGGGAATAGAAACATAAGGAATAAATCAGGAAAAAGACACAGACACACACACAAAGATCCTTCCCAGCTTTTCCACTGTGCCTGTGGAGCTGGGTCTCATTTTATTCCTTTTCTTTTTCTTTTTCCTTGGGAACAGAACTGTTAAATTGGAATTAATATTCTTTTCTGGGTTGTTGTTCACCCTTCCCTCTGAAGGACGGTTTGCACATCTCTATTAGCAGCAACACCCCTCGGGTTCATCCCGGATTCCCTCCCCACCTAAGCCTCCTCCCCTCCCCGGGCTGGCAGCCCGTTTGTGTTTTCTTGGTGGCGCTTTGACAGCTCCAGTGTCGAAAAGGTCAGGAGGGACTGGAAGAGTGAGTCAGGCAGGGGGGGGGGGGAAAGGAAGGCAGCGCTTTTCCGACTGCAAACCTGCCACCAATCACGCAGGGTTGGGGGGCAGGATGAATCCCAGGCGCTGGCTGTTGTTGTGGACATTTACTTCGCGAGAGGGGGGTGAGGGGGCAGGTTTAACGGGGTTGGGATGGCTCACGTTTAAGTCAAAGTGACCGAAGTGCAACATTGCAGATGATTGAAGCGGGAACCTTTGCAGCTTACTCACTGGCTATCGCTGCAAGAAGCCATGTGGTAAACCCAAAATATGCGGCATGAATGGCCCAGCTCTCCGGGAGGAATGCGGCGAGTTAGCAGAGCCTCAATGTGTTGCTAAATTTAAGCTCCAGCCTCCCTCTGACTGGGAATAGTGGTTCCCCTGCGAGGCTGCAGCGGGAAGCTGGTGAAGCTGTGTCCCGCCTTCAGGAATGGCAGCCTGGGCAGTTAGCACCCGGGCCCTGAGCAGGGAGCTTGGCTGCTGGCGTTTGCTCTGCTCACGAGGCGCAGCCCCTGCCCGGGCTCCGCAGGGATGCTGCTCCTGCTTTTGTCCTTCACCTCCTTCGGGCGACCAGAGGTTGGATGCACTGTGCTGCTGCTTCTCTCGTTCAGAACCACAGAAGCCTTTAGGTTGAAAGAAACCTCCAAGATCACCAAGTCTGACCCTTACCCCAGCACTGCCAGGGCACCACTAAACCACGGCCCTCAGCATCACATCTACACAGCTCTTAAATCCCTCCAGGGACTGGGACTCCGTCAGTTTCCCGGGCAGCCTGGGCTAGGGCTTTACAACCCTTCTGGGGAAGAAATCGTTCCTCATGTCCAACCTCAATCTCCCCAGGTGAGACTTGAGGCCATGTCCCCTTGTGTGAGCACAAGAAGAAAAGGAGAGACCCCGTGCCAGAGAGATGGCACTTGGGGACAGGTTGTGAGCAGGACTTTCTCAGCCAGCGGCCAGCATTTCTAAAGCCTCCTCCTGCTGGTGGGTACCCAGTGTCTGCCACCACAGGCCCCTGGGCAACAGCATGTTCTGGCACCTCCATTCTTTCCATTCTCTTAATATCTTACCACCTTTTTGTCTGCTTTTCCTGTTAAAGGATCTCTTTTCCTTCAGCCGGGGGTGCGAGAGGGTACTGGAGACAACCTTACTTCCTCGGTTTGGCCTGACCAGGGCAGGCTGGCTTGCTCTTCCTTTAACAGTTTGCTTTGGTCTTCTGCAGCATTGAGGTGCTGGCCATGAGATGCTGGAGAAGTACATTATCCAAAAAATCAAAAGAAGAAGGGGAAGACCTCACCATGAAAACACAAGCCATGGAAGGTGAGGAGGTACAGCGGGGAGGAAGAGGCTGGTGGAGGCTAATGACCTTCAGAGTGGATCTTCAGGAGAAGGTGACAAGGTGTGAGACACATCAAGAAAAGATGGCCTGGCAGATGTCTGTGTGGAAAGCTATTAGTAGCAAAGGCATCTGGATAAAATTACAGCCTAACAGTGCACGAGAGAGAGAAAGAAAGAGAGGAAAGTAAAGAAAAAACCCAACCCAACCACTTTATGAGATCCACCAACAAGTCTAGCTCTGTTTTAAGGAAGGAGTACACAAATCAAGGGTTATTTTTATGCCCAGAGTGAGCTCCTTTCCCAAATGAGAGAATGAAAGACGAAGGGAAAAAAAAGCAAGAGGTGGAGAAAGTCTTTCTTTCTACTCAAGGCCTGTGGAAAAAAAATCCCCCCTGATCCCAACTTTATGAAGCCCATAAAAAAACTTGGAAGTGTGTCCTGGGCAGATGCCGGTGGGACTGGTGTTTGAGGCTTGCACTTATTGGGGCGGGTAGAGAGAGGGGAAAGAGGGGTTGGGAGGCAGGCGGGAAAGCGCTCCGCGCTGGGAGGACTCTCTCAGCCCATTGCTTAAAGGTCAGCAGGGTGGAGTCACGGTGGAGGGGGGAAAGAAGCACAGCAGCAAAAAAGCATTGCCTGCTGGCTGAAGCCACGGAGCTCCTGGTGACATCTTGGAGGGCTGGTCTCCGGTGCAAGCGAGAGCTCCAGCAGGAGGGCTGTCGGTCGGGTTATTTCTCTGGAAGCAGCCAAGCCAAGGGTTTCCCTCCGATGCTTTTTAATCAGAGGTGCTAAATCAGGAAAGTGGCTGCCTTCAGGAAGAGCTTGAGGCCAGATTTCCTCTGCCTGCTCTTTAAATCCAAGCCCAAAATACTGGAGCTGGGGAGAGCTCACCCTCATTCTTTCCTCTCCCATTGCAGGCAACTTGCCTCTGCTCTCAGCTGCGGAGGTAAAATGCTCTGCTTGCATAGAATCAGACAGTCGTGCAAGGATACAATCACAGCATCACAACATCACAGAAACACAGACTCACAGCATCACAGAAACAGACTCACAGCATCACAGAATCACAGCATCACAGAAACACAGCATCACAGACTCACAGGATCACAGCATCACAGGATCACAGCAGCACAGACTCACAGGATCACAGCATCACAGGATCACAGCATCACAGACTCACAGGATCACAGCATCACAGGATCACAGCATCACAGAAGCATAATCACAGCATCACAGAAACACAGACTCACAGCATCACAGGGTCATAGAATCACAGCATCACAGGATCACAGCATCATAGAATCACAGGATCATAGAATCACAGCATCACAGAATCACAGGATCATAGAATCACTGAATCACAGAAACACATCATCACAGGATGACAGAATCCCAGCATTACAGGTTCAACCAGGTTGGAAGAGACCTCCAAGATCATCCAGCCCAACCTATCAGCCAGCCCTATCCAATCAACTAGACCATGGCACTAAGTGCCTCATCCAGTCTCTTTTTAACCCCCCCCCAGGGATGGTGACTCCACCACCTCCCGGGCAGCCCATTCCAATGGCCAATCTCTCTCTCTGTGAAGAGCTTCTTCCTAACATCCATGTGTCCCAATATTTTGGTACACATGGCAGCAGAAAGGGAGGGTTTCATCATTCATTCCATCCCTCCCATGGACACTGCTGTGCTGCTGCCTACAAACACTTTCTGCAGACAGAGGAAGCAAACCAGAGAGAAGTGAGTAGTCACACCAAGCACTGTTTAGGTAGAAGCAACTCAAATTCCCACATGCAGGATGTGTTCCATGTTCCCTAAGCAGCAGGCACCAGTGAAAGCTGAAACAGAACTCAGAGGGGAGGTGGTAGACAGGATCACATACAACATTCAAAGGAAAACGTTCCAAAAGGGTAAGCCTGCAGCATTCTGGCCTTCTTCCATCCTTGGATGTCAGCTAACCGTAGCTACACTCCTCCAAGACACAGTGCATTGAGAAAGCCTCTTGCTCTTGGGGGAAAGGGATAGAGCAAGGAGCCAGACTCACTGGCAGGCAGTCTGCAGCTGGCATGTGTCAGTGGAACTCACCTGAGTCTTGTGCTAACTCCAAGCAGCTCCCAGGTTTCTGGTTGTGTCTTACATCCAAGAGGAATACAGGGACCTTTATATCCACCTTAGGACATCACAACTCCCTAGATATAGTTTTGTTTCAGTCTAGTCTGATTGGGTGTAGTATGGGATATCCACTAGGTCAGCTGTGGAGACAGAGCTAGGGCCCTGTAAACAGCTACTCAGCAACCTGCTGCCTGTGAAAGCCATAGGATCACAGAATCATTTGGGTAGGAAAAGACCTTTAAGGCCATCAAGTCCACCAGTGGCCCTCCCTAGGAATGAGCAATTGCCATCACCACTGTGCTTAGGAAGACCTGAGCCATGAAATCCTTCTAGAATGTCATGGGATCGTGGAATTGTTTAGGCTGGAAAAGACCTCTAAGACCATCAAGTCCAACCCTTAGCCCAGCACTGCCAGGTCACCACCAAACCATGGCCCTCAGCACTACATCTCCACAGCCTTTAAACCCCTCCAGGGGTGGTGACTCCACCACTCCCCTTGGGTAGCCTCTTCCAGGCCATTCAGGGAGGAAATTGTTCCTCATATCCAACTTAAACCTACCCTGCTGCAACTTTCAGGTGTTCTAGGTGTTCTCCAGAGGTCCCTTCCAACCACTGCCTTTCTGTGATCCTGTATGGAAGAAGTCTGGATGGGGCAAAGACTTTGACTGCAGATCTATTAGAAGGCTTTGTTAAGTGCACACACACACACACAGACAGAGATCTTAACTCCACCAAATCTGGGGGAAATTCTTTCAGCTGTGCCAGAAGACACATCTGCAACAGGGCTATTTAGCAGGGTGCTCCCTGCAGAAGTTTGAGGCTCTGTTCACAGTCAAAGGCACACTGCCTCTGTCCAAAGGGGGGAGGTTTCCAGAATCATTTACCACAGGTAAAACAATTTATTTCCCCCCTAGCCTTGTTCACAGAAACTGTTTTGGCTGAAGTATCCAAAGAAACCCAGGCTGTCTCATACACCCTGCAGGTCGTGGTGCTTTGATTAATTTGTAACTGTAAGCAGATGAGAATAGGGCTTTAAAGTGAGAAATGTCAGGCAGCCACAACCTTGGGCTTTCCTAACTCTCCTGTCTCTAATGGTATAGCCATAGCAAAGGTGTTATCAGATCTGCACTTTGCAGGTTGGGCTCTTTTCCAGCACTAACCATGGAAACTCTGGGAGCTGGCAGCCTGCTTTAACTGAGTCCCAGCTAGGGATCTGTAACTGCTTTCCCTGTTTGGGAATCCTGAGCTTCTCTTAGCTGATGGCTTCTGCTACTTGTTGGCCACGTTCTGATGCTCTACTGTACTACCATCAGTTTGTGCTTGGAAGCAATTTGCAGGATGTACCATGATGGAAATGGATTTCAGGATGAGGAAGAGAGGGTTTGAAAGACCAGAGGCTGAAAGGTTTGAAAGACCAGAGGCTGAAAGGTTTGAAAGAGCAGAGGCTGAAAGGTTTGAAAGAGCAGAGGCTGAAAGGTTTGAAAGAGTAGAGCTCTCCCAAGCACCAATGACTCTCCATGGAACACACTGGTGGAGGAAAGACAGAACCATAAAGGTTGGGAGAGAGCTACAGGAAACATCAAGTGGCTGGAAGGGACCTCTGGAGCTCCAGTCCTACCACTCTACCACAGGGTCACCCACAGCAGTCTGCTCAGGATCACAACGGCCAGGTGGGTCTGGAGCCTCTCCACAGAAGCAGACTCCACAGCCTCTCTGGGCAGCCTGAGACAGGGCTCCAGCACCCTCACACCAAAGTTTGTTCCCAAGTTCAGATGGAACCTCCTGGGTTCTAGTTTGTGCCCACTGTCCCTTGTCCTGTCACTGGGCATCACTGAAAAGAGTCTGGCCCCAGCCTCTTGCCCCCTGCCCTTTAGCTCTTGCTGAGTATTGCTCAGAGCCCCTCTGGGGCTGCGCTTCTCCAGGCTCAATGGCCCCAGGGCTCTCTGCCTTTCCCCAGTCCCTTCAGCACCTTTGTGTCCTCTGTTGGACTCTCTCCAGTAGTTCTCTGTCTCTCTTGAACTGGTGAACCCCCAACTGGACCCAATACTCCAGATGTGGCCTCCCCTAGGGCAGAGGGGAAGAAGACCCTTCCTGGACCTCCTGGCCACACTCTTCTTGATACACCCCAGGAGGCCATTGGCTCTCTTGGCCAAGAGGACTTGCTGCTGCCTTATGGTGAGCTCCCCATCCACCAGGATTCTCAGGTTGTTCTCCACAGAGCTGCTCCCCAGCCCTGTCTCTCCGGTTCAAGAGCATTATCCAGCAGGAGCATGCAGCCTGCAGCCCCCCTTTTCTCTTAGTGGGTGGCTGGGTTTTTCAGGATCAAGGATGATTACTCTATTTATTTTGTCCCTGTCAAAAAAGGAAACAGGTTGGCTTCTGCCAAGTAATTTTACACCTAAGTATTTCCTTCTGTTTGTCTTAAAAACAGCTCAGTATGGATGTTACCTCCGGGTCGTGGGGTCACTGGGGGCTTGGCAGAGGCTTTTCAGGGCTTCTCAGAGCCCAGCACACTCCTGGAGGCCTGTTCCTAATTGTCTGCTGAAGACAGGGGAATAGGGAGCCAAGACGAGAGCAGAGTGGGGCTTTGTCCCTTTGACAAGGTAGGTAAGGAAGGAGCCAAGGCTGCCTTTGGTGCCTTGCTGCAGGGGTGCTGGAGGTGCACACGCAGGGCTCTGGCCACGGGCTCTGGCCCGTGCTGTGGTACACAAGGGGGTAAGGAAAGCATCCAGCCCAACAATGCTGCCTCCCACTGCACTGCAGCAGAAAGGGTTGAACCTTCTGCCTGGCTCTTGAAAGGGGATTTTGAGCTGCTGAGAGGTGCTGGGTGGATGGACAGGGAGCAGCATGTCTGATATATTCTCTGGCACCACATGGGGGTCTCCTAAAGCTCTCTTGTGAGGATGGATAGACCTCATTCTGGGTGCTGCTCACCACTGTCCTGGCCAGGGATTGGATGTGGCACTTGAAGCCATGGTTTAGTAGTCATGAGGTGTGGGGTGACAGGTTGGACTTGATGATCTCTGAGGTCTTTTCCAACCTTACTGATTCTATGACTGGTGTCCACAGCCAGCACTTCACCCACCAGAAGCATATGCATAACAACACAGATCTGTTCTCTCTCTCCTGCCTGATGCTGAAAGTTGGCAAGTTTTGAGTTCTTTTAATCAGTCACACTCCTCAAAGTGCCCTGTGGGCCTGGAGGAGAGGCAGAAGGTATCTCTTGCAGCCCTGAAGGACAGTGAGATTAATGTAACAAACCATTGCCTCTGCCCGCGGCTGCTCTCAAGCTCCTAGGAGCAGCTGGGGGGAGACTTCGCTCAAAGAAACACTGAAACCCTCTCAAGCGAGCTGTTGATTAGAGGCTGTTGCTCCAGGCATGGTCAGGGAGTCTGTCTCTCAGCTCTTAGAGGCATCAGGATCTGTGCTGCTCACAAGGTAGGTACAGACCAGATCCAGAGTCTGGAGTTTTGGTGATGCTTTGCCCCGTGCTGCCCGTTTGATTGAAAATCAAGGAGACCACAGAACTTCAGCTGGTAGGGGTTGGAAAGGACCTCTGGAGATCACCCAGCCCAGTGCCCCTGCTAGAGCAGAATCACCTAGAGCAGGTTTCCCGTTCCCCACGGTGGGTGGACACTGAGTTACTTTCAGTAAGACTTAGGAGAGGAGCCAGGAGACCTCTAACAGGGAACATGACTCAAACTCGAGTTTCTTGCTCTCCAACCTTGTGGTTGAGCTACATTTATGCACCCCTTTGGACACCAACTCCCCAAAAAAGCATGGATCACCCACTGGAGAGGTGAGCAGAAGACCCAGAAGAAATTTAGCTGATGGAGCCCGGCTCTGCTCCCTGCAAATCTGGAAATCGACCCAAAACCTCCATGGGCCGAAGCACACCGAGGAGCAGCCTCTGGCTCAGAAAGCAAATTCTTCGGCAGAGGCTCTTGCATCACTGTAGGGAAGGGAGGGAAACAAAGGGCTTGATGCCTATAAACAAGGTCTATTGTTAAATGTACTTGAGGATTTTTGTGGAGACAGCATCGGATTTCAGGCTTCCTGCTACTAAGTAAACGCTTGGTGATACGAGGAGGCTGCCGCTGCCTCTGGGTTTGCAAGAAGGAAGAATCGTTGCTATGCTAAGAATGTGAGCATTATCTTCCTGCCCTGCAGTATCTGAACTTCAGCTCGCCTTGAACCAGGGCCCAGGGAGAGAACAAGCCCAAGGGAAACACAGATGCAAACCCTGTATCAGGAAGGATCCCCTGTTCCAGGCTGAAGGCTGCTTGCATTTCTTCACCTGGCGAGGCTCCAGCTCACCTCTGCTGCTCTGCCCGGAGCGTGTGATGGGGAGAGGGTGACTCCCCCGTGGGTGAGTGGGTGCTGCTCACAGTGACTCCCCCGTGGATGTGAGTGGGTGCTGCTCACGGTGACTCCCCCGTGGATGTGAGTGGGTGCTGCTCCCAGGGACTCCCCCGTGGATGTGAGTGGGTGCTGCTCACAGTGACTCCCCCGTGGATGTGAGTGGGTGCTGCTCACAGTGATCACAGAATCAATTGGTTTGGCTGGAAAAGGCTTTTAAAGTCGCCAAGTCAAACCATTAGAGCGGCACTGCCAGGTCACCACTGGGCCATGTCCCTCAGCATCACATCTACACAGCTTTTAAACCCCCTCCAAGGAGGAGGACTCCACCTTGGAGTCTTGCTCTGCCAGCCTGTTTCAGAGCTTGACAACCCTTCTGGGGAAGAACTTGTCCCTCATGTCCAACCTAAGCCTCCCATCTCATAACTTGAGACTTTTTCCTCTTGTCTTGTCACCTGTTCCTTGGGAGAAGAGGCTGGACCCCACCTAGCTCCAACCTCCTTTCAGGGAGCTGTAGAGAAGGTCTCTCCCTCAGTGTCTTTTTCTCAACCCTGGTTCCCACCTCTTCTCCTCACAAAACTTGTTCTCTAGACTCTTCATCAGCTTTGCTGCCCTTCTTTGGACAACTTCTTGGTCCAGGCATCAGAGACTAACAAAATCTTTTGGATGTACACAGTGCTGCTGATGTCCTGCTCTGTCTCTAGGCACCAGATCATCTTGTCTTGGCTCATTGGTTTATTCACTAAAGACCTGCTGGCCCAAACATGGCCTGTGTCCTGTCACCCCTGCCCAAGGTGGGGAGGTTGGAGTACATGAACTCTGAGGTCCCTTCCAACCTAAGCCATTCTATGATTAAAAGGGTCCTAGAAGAAAGATGGAGACAGCCTTTTTGCAGAGCCTGTTGTGGTTGGCCAAGGGGTGATGGTTTGAAACTAAAAGGAGGAGATTTGGACTGGAGAGAAAGCAGACATTTAATCCTCTGAGGGTGTTGAGACACTGGCCCAGGTCTCCCAGAGAGGTAGAATAGAGTAGAGTAGAGTAGAGTAGAGTAGAATAGAATAGAATAGAATAGAATAGAATAGAATAGAATAGAATAGAATAGGAATAGTATTAACCAGGTTGGAAAAGACCTTCTGAGATCATCCAGACCAACCTACCACCCAACACCATCTAATCAACTAAACCATGGCACCAAGCACCCCATCCAGTCTCTTCCTAAACACCTCCAGGGATGGGGACTCCACCAGCTCCCTGGGCAGCTCATTCCAATGGTCAATCACTCTTTCTGTGAAGAACTTCTTCCTAACATCCAGCCTGAACCTCCCCTGGTGCAGCTTGAGACTGTGTACCACCTCATCCTTGGAAACATTCCAGGTGAGGCTGGACAGGCTCTGAGCAGCCTGATCAAATTACTTAGCTCTGGGAAGAAGCACTTTGGAAGCCCAGACCTATAGTGTGGGGCCCTCAGATCAGCTGTCTCCTCTGGCCACCCCTGCTGTTACTCTGTGCTAGATAAGAGTGCTCCTGTCGCTGTGCAATGCAGATCCCCTCTTCCCCGAGCTGTTCCTTGAACCCCTTCCATGGAAACCCAGCCTGACCTTGCTTAGCTGGAAAAGCTTAACACAAGCATCTGAGGGCTTAAAGCAAGACAAAACCAGTTCCTGTAAAATCTGTCAAGGCTGATCTAAACCATATTGGCCTCTCCAACTTGAAAGGCCTTAATCTCTGAGGGACAGTGTGACTGAGGGTTGCAGGATTCTTAGGCTTGGTTATCTGCCTTCACGGCCTGCAGCTGGGGGGATTTCACCTCCATCCTGCCTGCTGAAGCAGCCACTGGCCGTGTGCAGCCCAGCTCTGCATCAGGAGGAGGGGAGCTTTACGTTCCCGGTTGTCTTGAAAGGAGCCATCAATCATCCCCTCAGGAAAACACCCCCTGAATGCTAACAGCATCCCCAGCAGCTGCTCAGGCCCTCAGCCGCTCTTCCCCCCTCTGCTCAGACACAGATCGCCTTGGACGAGAAAGGAAAATGAGAGTCACCAAAACCCCAAACCAAGCCCAAATGCAACAAAACAACAACAACCAACCAGCCAAAACCCACACCAGACCACAGGGAAAAGAAGGAAGAGAAGCCCTACCAAAACCTGAGGCTCTGAGAGCTCCCTCTGAAGCCACGTTGAGGCACAGAAGAGGCCCATGGCACACGGCCAGCTCGGGGGTGACCTGCAGGCTGCTCCCCCAACGGGACTCAGATTACAGTAACCATCCTGTTCCTTCCAGACTGCACCATTAGTGCTTGATGCCTATCCATCATCCCAACAGAGGAGCAGGGTCCCATCCCCGCATCAGCCCTATCTGTCCCTCCCTGTGACCCTGGCCACCTCTCTGGATGCATGCCCCAGCTCAGAGCATGGCTCCTGCAGGGGCTGAGCTTATCCCTCTTTCATTACATGGTTTGTTTTCCCTTCTTGTTTTTCTCCCCCTTCCTTTCTTTTCTCCCCCCCCCCCCCTCCTTTTTCACTCCCTGGCTGCTGACACATAGATTTATAGCCAAGTGTCAAAGCTCTCTGGGTCTCAGACTAGTTCTACTTGCTCTGGGAAACTTCTGGAAAAAGAATTCATGGGCTGGAAGGTCTTAAATGCATCTGTGGCAGATTCAGCTCCTCGCTGTTAGCACCCTTCAGAAGAGCTGAATGCAGGCCAGGTTTTGTTTATTTTCCCTCTAAATCTCACCCCCCCCCCCAGCACTGCTTTTGTGCTCCAGTCAGGAAAAAAGGAAAAGTCTGGTAGAACCTCCATCTCCACACTCCATTTCGTCCCCTCCTTATCACAACTGCTTCTAGCTCCACCACCTCCCTCCCCCAACACCTCCTCAAGCATCCCCATAAAACAGGCCCAGTGGATGGTGGAATTTCCTTCCCATCATGAAGATGGCCATGGCAGTTAGCAGGTCCTAATTCACACTCCCATGCATAGAGACTTGGCTTCTGCTGCTCTGTTCTCACCAGTCTCAGGGTGGAAATTCCTTCAGAAGCTGAAGACCTCGCTGCAGCTGCTGCCAGTCAGCTGGGTAATGATCCAGAACTGGAGTCACCACGTTCATGGCTAGTTTAGCAACTCACTCTTATTTCCAGCACCACACACTACTTGCCTCACCTTCAGGAGTATCCAGTTTTAGGCTGGAAGCTCCATTTCACCCTGGAAAGATCAAACCTCTGCTCTTCATGATGTTCTCACTTTAGATTGCAGGTCTAGCTCTGAAAACCAGGGTGAACTTGAGCTGGAAAGGCCAGCAAGACCCAGCAGACAGCACCACCTCTCCTGTCACAGTGCTGGGAGTCCTACAGCTGTCCCACCAGATCTGTCCTTCATACACTGGCAAAGCAAATGGTCTTACAATCATAGAGTCAACCAGGTTGGAAAAGACCTCAGAGATCATCAAGTCCAACCTGGCACCACACACCTCCTGACTAAACCATGGGCTCCAAGGGCCACATCCAATCCCCTCTTGAACACCTCCAGGGATGGGGACTCCACCACCTCCCTGGGCAGCACATTTCCAATGGGCAACTACTCTTTCTGGGAAGAACTTTCTCCTCACCTCCAGCCTAAACCTCCCCTGGCACAGCTTGAGACTGTGTCCTCTTGTTCTGGTGCTGCTTGCCTGGGAGAAGAGCCCAACCCCCACCTGGCTGCAACCTCCCTTCAGGGAGTTGCAGAGAGCAAGAAGGCCTCCCCTGAGCCTCCTCTTCTCCAGGCTAAACAACCCCAAGTCTTCCTTCTGCTCTGTAGAGTGTCCCTCAGTGCAAACCCCGGAGTCACAAACTCATCTGAGCAGCCTTACAGGGTTTGCTTTGCATCCTGGGTCACACCACCTGGAGCCCATCTCGTCCAAAGGCAGGAGTGGATGGTGTGGATCTCTCCACCTGTCATCTAGCCTTCCACAGCACAAACAGGAACTCACAGGCTGAGATTAATCCAACTCACTTTAGGAATCTACCCCAGAGTGAGGTGAGCCATGCCTTTTTGTCTCCCATTAGCTGCAGATGAAAAAAGAGCTCAGTCTAGACTAGATTTGAGCTGCTGGCAAGACATCTATGAGGAAAAGCCAGAAGGACAGGTCAAGATTTCAGTCCTCACAGAAAGAGGGATGTATTGGAAGGCAGAGGTGGATTTGTGAGTCATCAGTACAGATGGTGTGTTTGTGGATAAGGCTCCCAGAGAGATGAGGAGGGGAAAAAAGAAACAATGCAGAAAGCTCTGCAACAGTCCCCACAGACAGTCAAGGGGAGATCAGGAGAATCCTTAGAAGGACATCAAGTAAGTAGCTAGAAAGGTTGGGAGAAGACCCAGGAGTGGGAAACTAATGGAAATCAAGAGGAAATCAAGACCTCAAGTAGAAAAGTATGTCAGTGATGGGATGGGGCTGTTAGCCATCCATGCATCCATGTCCAGTGATGGGAGGGGGCTGGCAGCCATCCATGCATCCATGTCCAGTGATGGGATGGGGCTGTTAGCCATCCATGCATCCATGTCCAGTGATGGGATGGGGCTGGCAGCCATCCATGCATCCATGTCCAGTGATGGGATGGGGCTGGCAGCCATCCATGCATCCATGTCCAGTGATGGGAGGGGGCTGGCAGCCATCCATGCATCCATGTCCAGTGATGGGATGGGGCTGTTAGCCATCCATGCATCCATGTCCAGTGATGGGATGGGGCTGTTAGCCATCCATGCATCCATGTCCAGTGATGGGAGGGGGCTGGCAGCCATCCATACATCCATGTCCAGTGATGGGATGGGGCTGTTAGCCATCCATGCATCCATGTCCAGTGATGGGAGGGGGCTGTTAGCCATCCATGCATCCATGTCCAGTGATGGGATGGGGCTGTTAGCCATCCATGCATCCATGTCCAGTGATGGGATGGGGCTGGCAGCCATCCATGCATCCAGTGAGGGCTTGAAGCTTGGCTAGGGAAAGATTGATAAAAGGTATAAAAAGGAAGCAGTTTCAGTGAAGGGCAGTGAAGGATGCTGCATGGCAAAGGTTGTATAGGAGAAGAGATAGGGAGAGTTGGGTGAGCCTTCAGGTTTGGGGGGAACTCAAGCATGACAGGAAAGGGACAGAAGATAAGAGAGCATGGAGAGAAGGCTGGAGAACTGGATTAGAGGGAGAAGAATGTGTCACACACTTCTTCAGGCACCCCAGGAGACCACTGGTCTCCTGGTCAGGAGGGTACATTGCTGGCTCATGGTGAACTTGTTGTCCACCTGCACTCCCAGGTCTTTCTTCAGGGAGCTGCATTCCAGCAGACCACCTGTCCTGGTGCAGGGGGTGACTCCTCCCCAGCTGCAGGACTCTACACTTGCCCTTGTTGATATACATGAGGTTCTGCTCTGCCCAACTCTCCAGCCTGTGCAAGCCGTGTGGCTAATGGTGGGACTCAATGATCTTAAAGGTTTCTTACACCCAAAAGAATTCCCTGGTTCTATGAAATCTTGTGCAATGTCTTCTGCCCAGGTCTGCCTGCTCTGTGGCTCTGGAAGGGGCCTGAGCACGTTGTGACTCAACCAGAGCTGGGCTGTGATGCTGGGGAAAAGACCAATCCCGTGTCCAGCCTCAGTACTACCTGCCCCTCAGCACAGGACCATGTAAACACAGAATCATAGAATGGTTTGTGCTGGAAGGCACCTTCAGAGGTCATCCAGCCCAACATCCCTAGAGTGAGCAGGAACATCCTTAGCTAGATCCCTGTTTTCCAGGCATACCTGAATTGCTCACCTGCAGATCAAAGCAGAAAGATCATCCTGCTTGTGGTCGCACAGAGCAAAGAGCCACCTCGAGTTTATCATAGTTCAAGCACCATAGCCAGGAACTGCAATTGTCCTGGGAAGACTTTTCCCTCTCTGCTGTTGCTTTCCTAGAGCTCTCCCTTATTCTAGCAGGTGAAACACTATCCTTAGGTGGTAAAGCACCATCCTTGGGTGGTACAGAACTGGCACAGGTTGCTGGAGGGGTGGTAGATGCCCCATCCCTGGAAACCTTCCAGGTGAGTTGGGATGGGGCTTGGTTACAGCATCTGTAATTACTTGCCTGTATCCCTTCTTCACCACCTTCTCTGATCAGGAGCAGTGGCTTTGTCCGTGTGTCAGAAACTGCAGACATCTGCCTCCCACTGCTAGCCAGGGACTAGGCAGAGAGTGAAGAAGGAGACGAAGCCACAAAGGTTGTTTGGGGCCATACATCTATTTTCATGCATTTAACAGAAGGAGGTTGTTCCAGCCCTCACCACAGCAGCAGACGTGATTGTACTGAGAAGGGCTTTACAGGACAGTTTCACCCTGCCTCCAGCAGGCTCTCATCCGATGCTGTAAGCAGCAGGAGTCAGCCTCCAAAATGCCAGCTGCAGAAGCTGCTCGGCATCCGTGGGAGTGTCTGAGCACAGCCCGAGTGTGAACTGATCGCTGTCCTGTGACACCGTGACAGCCTGGCAGGACCCTGCCTGCCGTCCTCTGAGCCCCCAGCCAGCCCGGGAGCTGCCGTCTGCAGGGGGGTTGCTTCCCAGCCCGCGTGTGCCTCGGCGTGCTGCCGCTGTCTGCTTGTTTGGGGCTTCAGCTCGCGATTTATTTTGCGAGGGGGAGCACAACGGCGGTGCCTTGGCTGCCCTCAGCCTCGGTGACCCGCTTCCCTCCACCCCTGCATCCTCCTTCTCGCTCTGCTGACATCCAGATGCTAATTTGTTCTCCCCCTGACCCTGCTCCTTCCCCTCCTGATTTGAAATTAGCTTACTAAAACGTGTTTTCTTTTAAGAATCCACAGCCTAATCCAGAACAAACAAAACACATTCTCTCAAACCACCAACGGCATGAACTTCTGCCCTGGCCTTGACCGCTCTCTCTCTCCTCCCTTCGCCTCTCAGCCCTCTCCCCCGCCCCCCAGCCCAGCTCCAGCCCTCACCATCTGACTGAGGTTTCCAGGAAATTTTTTTTCACTGACTAATACAGTTGCAACAGCTCAGGAACCGTGGAATTTTCTGGCAGCCACCAGAGATGTTATTTTATTTACTTTCCTGCTGCATGCATGGATTTGGAGCGGCGAGGTCGGGAGACGTGCGCGGAGGGGATGCAGTCGCACACGTTGGCTCTCTCCGGCGCAGCGTGCTGTAGGTGGAGGAAAGCCCTGGAAAGGAGAGCTCTTCATTCTTATTAATCTTAGGGGAGGAGCTCTTAATGCTGTATTAACCTTAGGGTTTCGGAGAACAGATGGCTTGGGACTGGAAGAATGGAAATGAGGCTGAGATGAGGCTGCTCGGACGCAAAAAGGGCAACGATTCCGACAGCACGCAGGGCAGCACTTGCCCTTCCTCCCCACCCACCCCCCCAGCATTTCCTATGAATGCCTGGGCTGGTTCGTTGGGGTTTTTGGGGTTGTTTATTTTTGGTTAAGAACCCTTCCATGCCCCCCTCCAGAACACACACAGGCAACCCCAGAGAAAGGGGTTGGATGTCAGTGGTCTGCACCTCCGTCTCCTCCCCAAAACCTGGCTGTGATTGACACAGCGGGGAGTGAGTAAGGGGGTGGCCCCCCTGACAGAGAGACACAGATTGGTTTGGGGTGGAAGGAACCTTTCAAGGTCACCTACTCCAACCCCTCTGCAGTCAGCAAGGACTGGATGTTAGGAAGAAATTCTTCCCAGCAAGAGAGATTGTCCATTGGGATGTGCTGCCCAGGGAGGTGGTGGAGTCACCCTCACTGGAGGGGTTTAGGAAGAGCCTGGATGAGGCACTTGTTGCCATGGGTTAGTTGATTAGATGGTGTTGGGTAACAGTTTGGACTCAATGACCTCAAAGATCTTTTCCAACTTGGTTAACTCCGTATTACTCTGTATTCTGTGACTCAGAGCCTCGTGAGCCATAGGATGTGTAGCTGCTTCCAGTGTTGTGGTATGACTGGGGGAAGCTTAGGCTCTTCAGATGAGCACCTGCAGTGGTGTTCTCCTTTGGGGTCTCCCAAAGGATGATCTCATAGGTCTTTTCCAGCCTGGTCTATTCTATTCTATTCTATTCTATTCTATTCTATTCTATTCTATTCTATTCTATTCTATTCTATTCCATTCCATTCCATTCCATTCCATTCCATTCCATTCCATTCCATTCCATTCCATTCCATTCCATTCCATTCCATCCTATCCTATCCTATCCTATCCTATCCTATCCTATCCTATCCTATCCTACTAGAACAGGGTGCTCAGAGCCAGGTTCAACCTGACCTGGAATGTTTCCAGGGATGGGGAATCTAGCACCTCTCTGGGCAGCCTGTTCCAGCAGCTCACCACCCTCAGTGTGACAAAGGCCCCATGTGAATACTGGAAGGCCTCAACAGGGTCAGTGCTGGGATGCTGGGATTCTGTGAACTGGGGTAAGCAGGAACTGGGGTAAGAGGAAAGTCTGGTCTCATGCCTTCCAGTGACAGGCACAGCAGTGGTGGCCCTTGGCTTGTGGCATCTCTTTGAAGACTGACATATTTCCCTTCTTTCTTTCCTCCCTCACTCGCTCCTTTCTATCATTCCACCTCTCTTCTCCCTGGTTTGTACCTCCTGACCCTGAGCTGCAGCAGTCAATGCTTCATTTCCATGAGGAGGTGTTGATTTCCCAGTGGCTCTGCAGGAAGCCAGCTGGTCCCACTGGAGCCACACTGCTCAACCACAACAACAGAAAGGTACAGGGCAGGCTGGAAGGCTAAGCTTTTCTGTGGCAGCTGTGGCAGAGGGAGTATGGTGTTAGCTGTGTCATGGGATGAGTGACAGGCTTAGCTCATTTGAGCTGGTATTATGATGGGAGGAAGGAAAGAGGGAAGATTAGAGACAGGGAGGACTGAGGAGTTAGAAGTGATTTAATAAATGTTTACAACTGGCTGGGGGTCAGGAGGGAGGGCACAGGTTCTGCTCACTTGCTCCCTGTGATGGGACAAGGAGCAATGGATGTAAGCTGCAGCACAGGAGGTTCCACCTCAACACAAGGGGGAACTTCTTCACTGTAAGGCTCGCAGAGCACTGGAACAGGATGCCCAGAGAGGTTGTAGAGTCTCCTACCTTGGAGACTTTCAAGGCCTGTCTGGATGTGTTCCTGTGTGGCCTGAGCTAGATTGCATGGTCCTGCTCTGGCAGGGGGGTTGGATTTGGTGATCTCTTTGGGTCCCTTCCAACCCCTGACATCCTCTGATCCTGTGAATTACTCTGAGTCTTTCACTGCATGCCTCTCCAAGGAGGCACTTTCCCAGCCTTGAGTTCTTGGTGTCTCTGGTCCTTGGCAAGGACCAACCTCTCTTAATGATTAATGCAGGTCAGGAAACATAGGTTATTAAATTCCTTCTTAGGGCTCCTCTTCCCTTCTGTAGAAGGGTGCACCAGAAGTACCTGCAGAGTTTTTCAGCCCATCACAAAATACAATGTGGAAACAACCCAAAGCCCAGAGATTCTCAGTGGCTGAGGGTCTGTAGGATACTGGCCTGCAGTAGGCTTCATCCAGCCCCAAATCACAAGGTACAGCACAAACAGATGGCACACAAGATGTGGCAGTGTCCTTGGTGTGCCCAGAAGCAAGTCTCAGCCAGAGCCTCTCTGCAGCCCAGCCCTTGGCAGGAGCTCTCCCCATCAGCTTCTCCCTGCTAGGAGCAGCCCCTGGCTGTGCAGCCCTGCCTGAGCTGCAGAAAGTGCCTCAGTGAGCAGAGCCTGAGCTGAGAAGTCAAATCCCTGAGCAGGATTAGTTCTGGTCTAGCTCAGATCAGGCTGCTCAAATTCAGACCAGCCCACAGAACCCTGACAAAGGGGAATTTGGAGGGCTGACAAAGGCATCCTGCCTGTCCCTCTGCTCGTGCCTGACCCTGCTCCATTAGTTTCAAAGTTCATGCCTGTCAGATCACTCCTCTGAGCTGAAGAGCTGTTTCAGATCATCTTTCTCCAGCAGCCTTAACTTTTCTTTTCCAAGTGGAAGATTTTGTGTACTCATTTCCTGACCCAGCTACTGATCTCTCCAGAACATTTGCTACATGCTGTTTCCCTCCTCCCCACCCCCCCTCCACTACCTGAATTTCACTACCAGGATTTCTCTCCTTCTCATCTCAATTTGTAATTAAGGCATTTAATAGGACGAGGTCAAAGTGATCAGCTTCAATTTAAGGGAACATTCATGCACAGGTCAAATGCAACCACTGCTCTTTAGGAGTGTAAATACAGAGCCTGAGTGCGTGGCACAGAGTGAGGAGGGTAAGGGGGGGGTGGTGCCAAAGAGATATCAGCACTTCTGTACAGGGAAAATGACCCCAGTGACCTGGAGGAAAGGATGGAGTGGACCTTCAGCCAGTTTGCTGCTGCAGGACTGGGAGGAGGGGCTGATGTGCCATCAGGCTGTGCCGTCACCCAGCGAGGTCTGGAGAGCTGGGCAGAGGGCAACATCACGAAGGTCAACAAGGGCAGGTGTAGGGTCCTGCACCTGGGGAGGAACAACCTCCTGCACCAGCACAGGTGAGGGGTTGGGCAGCTGGAAAGCAGCTCTGCAGAGAGGGATTTGGGAGTTCTGGTGGACAAGAAGTTCCCCATGAGCCAGCAATGTGTTTTTGTGGCCAAGAAGGTCAATGGCATCCTGAGGTGAGCTAAGAAGAGTGTGACCAGCAGGCGGAGGGAGGCTCTCCTCCCCCTCTACTCTGCCCTAGGGAGGACACATGTGGAGTACTGGGTCCAGTTCTGGACTCCCCAGTATAAGAGGCAGGAGCAACTACTGGACAGAGTCCAACAGATGCTACAGAGATGCTGAGGGGCCTGGAGCATCTCTGTGAGGAGGAAAGGCTGAGAGCCCTGGGGCTGTGGAGCCTGGAAAAGAGCAGCCCATGAGGAGGTCTGATCAGTGCTCAGCAAGAGCTAAAGAGTGGGGGGCAGGAGAATGAGGCCAGACTCTTTTCAGTGATTCCCAGTGACAAGAGGAGGAGCAATGGGCACAGACATGCTGTGAAGATCCCCTTTAATGCAAATCCCAGTATCACAGGGCCTCCTGCAGCTACTTCTCCTTGCTGAAGCGAGGACCTAGGAGGGAGAGAGCAGGCACATGTTGCAGGCTGGGCAGCCAGGGGAAGCCCTTTGGAGAGACCCTCGGAAACATGATTTGTCCCAGCTCTTTGGCAAGCACCAGGGGCAGAGTGAAGCTGGTCTGGGTCAGCCTGGTCTGTCTGGCAGTGGATGTCTCCGGGAGGAAATGTTCTCCATACGGCAGAGCTCAGCCTGCCCCCATCCAGCAGGCTGCCAGCATGCTGCCGACTCAGGCACTCTTGGATCATCAGCATGGTAACTCAGCTGGAGGAGCAGCCCAAGTAGACTTTGCCTGGAGCTCATCTGGGTCAAGGCATCTGCTTTGAATGAGCTGCATGGATAAAACATTAAAAGGAAAAGAACAAGGAAAGAAGCAATAAACCCCAAGAAGTTATGTCACCTAAATCTTGCATAATTAGATGTGATCTCTAAGGCTGTAGAAGGAAATGAACTCCTGCATGTCAGTCCCACATTTTGCTGTTCAAAGAGGACCTGTGTCCTTCTGACCCAGGGCCTGGCCACCCTGTAGCATCCTAAATTGCATTAATCACCTCTCTTTCCCCCTGTTTATTCATAACCTCTAAGTCAGTGAATCAAGTGTCCTTTGGACAGCAGCTGGTGCATGAAAATGGCTCCTGGGAAAGCTCAAAGCTGAGTAATGCTTGGGAGGTGATGGTATTTCTGTCACTGTCCTGCAGCTGAGGATATGAGAGATGATGACTCTCTGAGGCTTGTTCCCAGCAGCAGCCTCGCCAAGCTGCAACCTCTTTTGCTTTGCAGGTCATAGGACTGCCTAGAGTCTCCCTCCCCTCTCATCCCACCACCAGATGTGGGAGTCAGATGTGCCACCTCCCCCACCTGATTCATCCCTTCCTTTGGCTGCAGTTTGGGGTGTTTTTGCCAGTACCTAAGGTTCAACCTCTGACCTGAAACTCATGCTCTGAGGCACAGCACCAGGCGGAAGCAATACACTTTTGTAACCCAAGCATGCCGGCACTTACCAGAGCTGCATCTCCAGTCCTGGGTGCTGCTAGCAGCCAGTTGCTGTGAATGCTGGGCCCCCTAAGGTGGTTCCAGTGGTGGGATTTTGCCCCTGAAAGGAGAAAAGTCCTCAGATAACTGAGACCTCAGTGTGGCACATGAAGAGCGGTGTTTCTGCTGGCATCCTGCTCGCACCAGAGCCAGCTGTGGCAGCTCACAAGGAGGACAAAGAAGCTGGTGAAGGGTCTAGAGCACAAATCTTCTGAGGAATGGCTGAAGGAAATGAGGCCATTTAGCCTGGAGGAAAGGAGACTGAGTGGACACCTACTTATCCCTCTCTACAAGTGCAGGGTGATGTGAAGGCTGGTTCCTTCTCCCAAGGAATAATGATAGGACCAGAGGAAATGGCCTTAAGTCGCACCAAGGGAGGTTTAGGTTGTACGTGAGGAACAATTTCTTCCCCCAAAGGGTTGTCAACACTTGGATCAGGCTGCTCAGGGCAATGGTGGATTCCCCATCCCTGGAGGGGTTTCAGAGCTGTGTAATGTGGTGCTGAGGGCCGTGGTTCAGTGGTGACCTGCCAGGGCTGGGTTAATGGTTGGACTCAATGATCTTAAAGGTCTGTTCCAAACCTAAACAAGTCTATGACTCTGTGACTCCTCACCCATTTAAGTGGCTGAGGAGTCACCCACTTCCTTCTACACACATTCCCATTTAAGGTGGGCATGGAGGTAGGCAGGAGAGGGAAGTTTTCTCTGTCCTGGTGGTTCCCACTGCTGGTGTCAGCCGGCCTCACCGCCACTGGCATCACCACCACCACCCTGTTGCCTGTCAGGAGCCTCCCAGCCTTTCCCTGCAAGAGATCGCTGCGATCTCTGCCATTTCCAAAATCACAACCAGCTGGGCGCTGCCTCTGGGACTGCTCAGCCTGGAGGAGCTCTGACTCAGCCTCATCCCCCTCTCTCCAGAAACCCTGGCTCCCCGCAGGACCTTCCCGGCGCCTCCGCCACAGGCGGCGCAAGGGCTGGGCGAGAGCTGCCCGCGGCGGGGGCCTCGGCCCACGTCCATCAGCAGGTGACTAGCAGAGCTGGATGATCAGTAGGGCTCAAGCTGGCTGGTGACCCTGCCTTCGGATGGGGTGGGAGCAGAGGTCCAGCAATCTCCTTCAATGGAAATGATTTGATGCTTCCATGAAATCCATGTTCTTGGAAGAAACCAGGGGAGTGTGTGCTGGGTGGGGGCAGATGTGTCTTCCCAAGAAGGGGTGGCTGCTTGGTTGCTTGCTTGTTTTAATGAGCTTGTAGAATTATTTCCTGCTTTATCCTTGCTTTTTTTTCCCCCATTTTTTTTTCTCCTTTGTCCCTCTTTGCTTTTTTCCTTTCCCCCTTTTTCTGCTCAAGTTTGCTTAGGAGATGTTTGCTCCAAGTCCGTGCCTGGACACGCTTGCCAAAACACAAAGCTTGGTAGAACTTTTTTTCCTGCTTCTAAAGACTAAGGGATGAAACCCTGGCTCCTCGACCCTGACAGCTCAGGGAACATGCTACAGGCTGCTCAGCCTTTTAGTCCATGGCCTTTTACCAGCACAGCCCTGAATTACTTCCAGTAATTTGGCCCCAGCTGCTGATCCCACTCAACAGACCAAACATGATGTGGCTTCACCAAATTCCTTCTACACACGTGGCCAGGCTGCAAACCTTCCTGTTGCATTGTGTGGCTGCTTTGCTGGCTGACTGAGCACAGGCAAAGAGTCTCCATCACAAGGTTTGACCTCTGCAGGTGCTGCTGGTGGAGGCAGCTTAGGCTCTTAGTAGTAGCACCGAAGTAGAAGCTCATCTCTTGCATCTCCATTGTGGTCATCAGGACTAGCTGGCCCAGGGAACTGATTGTCCCCCTGCACTCAGCACTGGTGGAGCAACACCTCTCCTATGAGGACAGACTGAAGGAGTTGGGGCTGTTCAGTCTGGAGAAGAGAAGGCTCTGAGGTGACCTCATTGTGGCCTTCCAGGATCTGAAGGGGGCTACAAGAAGGCTGGGGAGGGACTTCTCAGGCTATCAGGTAGTGATAGGACTAGGAGGAATGGAATGAAGCTGGAGGTGGGGAGATTCAGGCTGGAGGTGAGGAGGAAGTTCTTCCCCATGAGAGTGGTGAAGCCCTGGAATGGGTTGTCCAGGGAGGAGGTTGAGGCCCCATCCCTGGAGGTGTTTAAGCCCAGGCTGGATGAGGCTGTGGCCAGCCTGATCTAGTGTGGGGTGCCCCTTGTGGTCCCTTCCAACCCTATGATTCTATGATTGAATACTGGGTTCAGTTTTGGGCCCTTCAACCCAAGAAGGATATTTTGGTGCTGGAGAGTGTCCAGAGAAGGGCAACAAAACTGGTGAAGGGTCTAGAGCACAAGTCCTGTGAGAAGCACCTGGGGGACCTGGGGTTGTCCTGCCTGCAGAAAAAGAGGTTGAAGGGAGACCTTCTGGCTCTCTACAGCTCCCTGAAAGGGAGTTGGAGCCAGGTGGGAGTCAGTTTCTTCTCCCAAGGACCAAGGATAGGACAAGAGAAAATGGCCTCAAGTTGTGCTAGGGGAGGTTTAGGTTGGACAGGAGGAACAATTTCTTCCCCTTGAGGGGTGTCAAAGCCTGGCCCAGGCTGCCCAGGGCAGCGGTGGAGTCCCCCTCCCTGGAGGGGTTTTAAAGCTGCGTAGCTGTGGTGGTTTAGTGGTGACCTGGCAGTGCTGGGCTAGCAGTTGGAGCCAATGATCTTAAAGGTCTTTTCCAGCTGAAACATTTCCATGATTCTATGAGTTCTTGTACCTGGGAACTCTATCAGACAGAGGTCTTCTGCCTTCTGCATGCAGAAGATCTTGGTTCTTGCAGCTGCACTTACATGGGACCAGCTCTCCCAGCATCACATCAACACAGGGTACCAAGGTCAGGCCTGGAGGGTTCCAAATTGTCTCCCCCCTGCATGGCAATCCCTTTCTGAGCTCCTCCACTAGAGGCAAAGCCCTCCTCGAGTAGCCTGGTAGAGCTGAGCTCCACGGGAGCAGGGACTGTCATGGCTCTGCAGAGAAACAACCTGACTCATCCCTGCAAGTGGGGCAGCCTCTGCCCTAGGGGAAGCCAGGCAGCCTCCTCAGGTGCCTTTGAAGCTTCTGAGCCTTTTCTTTCTCTGTTTGGGTAAATCCACTCCTGACTGGATTCCCTGGACAGGGAAGGTACCACGTCCAGAAGTGAAGGTGCTCAGAGTTGCCACAAGCATCCAGGAGATTCTGGGAGCTGCATCCTTGCACAGGGATGGAGAGAGCTGTCAGCTGGACGGGACAAAGAGGCCACCAGAGGGAACAAGGCACTCAGGTGCAAGCAGGCCTGGACCACAGGTATTTTCTTGTAGACAGGACAGTCTTCCCTCTTACGCTTGTCAAGATCACCTTCTGCTTGTCCGGGAGTGGCTCTAGGTTGAGGTTTTGTGTTTCTCAGGAAGCAGCGTGTGGGTGTCTGCAGATGGCCCAGGGCTGGCCCAGGGCTTTCCCTTTTGCAGCTGTGGCATTTTTCACAGCTGTTTCCACAAAGGGAAGTGTCTGCTTCAAGCTGCAGGGGCAGAGTTTGGTCAGCACTGTTCCCTGTTCAGAGCAGGGCCAGGCCAGTGAAACCGCTGTTATCTCCCTGCCTGGGGAAAATGCCACATCTAGCCACAAGTGGCTGGGGATCGTTGTCCTACATCTCATTCCAGGGATGCCCCACTAATAGCAGCTGGTTTTTCCACACTGCCCTGGGTCACTGCTCCCATCCCACAGGCACTGGGGCTGCTGGGCTGGCCCCTGTGGTCTTCGCAGTGGTCGGGGAGATGCCATAAGGTACAGCCTGTGTCAGCAAACGGCTGTGTGGGAAGCCCTGGGGGTGTGTGCACGTTGTGGATGTGACCGGGGAGCCTTGCATACGTCATCCCAAACCATACAGGAACATTCCTGGGTTAGCCTTGGTCAGCACATCTCAGACGTGGCTTGAGTTAGGAGGGGAATCCACAGCCTGCTACAGCCTGATCCGAGCAGTCAGCCTGGCCTGCAGCATTGTGAAAGCTTCTCTAGGGCAGCCCTGAAGTGTTTCATCCTCCCCAGGAGGCTGCCAGCCGTGCATGGATGTGCTCTGCGAGCACACAGGCAGCCCTGTGCGATGCTCGTGTGTGAGCAACTGCTGTGTACACGCCTGGGATGGGCTTTCCAGAGAAACCCTGTCCCCTTGGGCTCCCAATCTTTTCTGCATTAGGCTCCCTCTGATCTTGCAGCCAGTGGGTTTTCTTGGCACAGGCATTGAAGCAAGAAGCATGTGCTCAAAGGCTTTCAAAGAAACCCCACTGCAAGAGGGGACTTGTGACTTCCCACACTCGGAGCTCCTCCCACCAGTGCACCCTCCTCCAAACCCCTTGTCCCACGGGCTGTCCTCTGCCAGCTGGGGCTGGTTCCATCCCACCCTCTCCACCTCTCACCCAGCAGAAGTTCCCCACAGGAGGCTTTCTGCCAGCGAGCTCCTGTTGGGGGGAATTGCTCCGCAGGGAGCCGCTGCACGTCATCAAACCACGCAGCGCCGGCGCTCCTCGCTGCTGCTTGCAAACTGAGCTTCCAGATGTTGGCTGCTGGCTGGAAGGAGAGCTGCAGGATGCTTGCTTGAGTGGGGCCTCAAAACCAAAATTGTCTCTCACCCAGTGATGCCCTTTTGTGATTGTGACAAGGCCCACTGGAGGAGCTTGTCTTCCCTGGCACAGGCCACACTGCCGATACGAAAGGACAGTCACCTCCAGGCGAGAAAAGCCTTCTGAGGGGCTGCTCCAAGCTACACTGCTCCATCCAGGGCCAGCCTCTTCAGCTTGGAGACAGCTTGGAGGAAGGTTGTCTTCCCCTTCATCTACTCTGCCCTAAGGAGACCACATGTGGAATACTGGGTCCAGTTCTGGGCTCTCCAGGAGAGACAGGGAACTACTGGGGTGTCTAGTGAAGGGCCACAAAGATGCTGAGGGACCTGGAGCAGCTTTGTGAGGAGGAAAGGCTGAAAGCCCTGGGGCTGTTTAGCCTGGAGAAGTGCAGCCTGAGAGGGGATCTGATCAATGCTGATCAATAGCTAAAGGGCTCAAAGGATGGGGTCAGTGGTGCCTGGCAAGAGGCACAAACTGGAACCCAGGAGGTTCCATCTGAGGAGGAGAAACTTCTTTCCTGTGAGGGTGCTGGAGTGCTGGGCCAGGCTTCCCAGAGAGGATTAATGGCCTAATTGCCACTGCTTTCTTCTCTTCTTAACTAGGAAATCTTAATGGAGAGCAAGGTTTGATTTTCATAATAGGGAGGAAGTGGAAGAGGCTCCGGAATCTGCGTGGCCAGGCTGATTGCATTCCCTGCTCTTACAGATCCACTCAGAGGAGAAGTGGAGGAAGAAGAGGATGGGCTGCTGAGAGGCTCTCCAGACAACTTGACTTTTCCATCAGTGCCTTGTTAACATCACAGATAATTTTCTCCTGGAAATAACCAGGAACAAAAAAATAATCATCTACTTGAGCCAAACCAGCTCAAGAGTTTAGAAAAATGAGGAAGGGAGGAGGGGGGCAGCAGCTCCTCTGTGAGCAGCTGATCCTGGTGTCAGGCCCTGGCATCCTCCATCCCTGTGGGGGAAAGAAAATGTTTGGGCATAAGAAAGCAAGCAGAATAACTTGAAAAACAAAGCAGAGCAGTGTGGAGAGTAAGAACCAAAGGAAGCAATGGCAGCGCTCCCGCTGCTGCCAGCCGGCCTGCCTCTCGGGAGCATCGTGGAGTGTGCCATGGCTTGGATTGGGAGTGGCCTCTAAAGGCCATCCAGTCCAACCCCTCTTCAGACAGCAGGGCCAGGGAGGGTTGGAGCACCTCTGCTGCAAAGACAAGCTGGGGGAGTTGGGGTTGTTCAGCCTGGAAAAGAGGAGGCTTTGAGGGGACCTAATAGCAGCCTTCCAGGACCTGAAGGGGGCTACAAGAAGGATGGAGAGAGACTGTTTGCAAAAGGCTGCAGTGACAGGAGAAAGGGCAATGGCTTCAAACCAGAGAAGGGCAGATTCAGATTGGATGTTAGGAGCAGCTTCTGCACCATGAGGGCAGTGGAACACTGGAACAGGTTGCCCAGGGAGGTGGTTGGGGCTCCATCCCTGGAGATATTCAAGGTGAGGCTCAACAGGGCTCTGGGCAACCTGCTGTGGTTGAGGATGTCCCTGCTGACTGCAGAGGGGGTTAGACTGGATGACCTTTAGAGATCCTTTCCAACCCAAACTATTCCATGATTCTATGACATCTGAATCCCCTTTGCATGCATAGGTGATCTGGGTGTAGAACACCCAAGGGAAAGCTTTTCTTGCCTGTATGTCCTCCTTAGGATATCAGCCCTGGTTGGAGTGAGCCAAGTGACCTGCAGGAGGATCAAGAGATCTGTCACAGGCCAGGGCAGCCCCTTGGCTCAGCGCTGATTGCACATCCCCATCTGGTCGCCCGAGCTCTTGGCAGCTGTGGGACACCAGGTGAGGAACATCAGAGTGGTTGCTGTGATCCATGTGTTCCACCACACGTCATGGGTTCAGCCGGCTGGCAGACCTCCGTGCAGATCGTGTGTGACCACCAGGCCCCACTGAGGAGCACAGCCTGTGTCAAGATGGAAGATGTGATTCTCCCCCTGGCGCAGCTCCTCCGCGTCTCGGCAGCGCGCACAGGTTGTCATCTTCCCCCTGGCTCTTCAGATGTATGGGAAACTCATGGGTGTGTTAACATGGCCAGTCCCAGATGAACAGCCTCCTCTTGTGTTCGAGGGCTTTCAGCCAAAGCTGCTAGCAAGCCAAGGGCTTGTTCTGTCAGAACCACAGAATGGTGGTGGTGATTGGAAAGGACCTCTGGAGACCAGCCAGTCCAACCCCCTGCTGAAGCAGGGGCACCCAGAGAACGTTGCCCAGGATCACAGTGGTCAGGCAGGTTTGGAATCTCTCCAGAGAAGGAGATTCCACAATCTCTGTGGGTAGCCTGCTCCAGGGCTTCAGCACCCTCCCATGACAGAAGGCTTTATTTGCGTTTAGGGGAACTTCTTGTGTTCCAGTTTGTGCCCACTGCCCCTTGCCCTGTCACTGGGCACCACTGAAAAGAGTCTGGCTCCATCCTCTTGACCCCCACTCTTTAGACAATGATCAGCATTGAGAAGATCTCCTCTTGGTCTTCTGGAAGCTCAGGTGCCTCAGCTTTTCCACCTCAGAGAGATGCTCCAGTCCCCACATCATCTTTGCAGCCTCTGCTGGACTCTCTCCAGTAGTTCCCTGCCTCTCTTGAATGGGGAAGCTTTGATTCCTGATTTCTTACAACTGTTTTCCACTGTGTGAGAAAACGAAACCTAAACCACAGGGTAACTGAATTTGAGTGGATTTCTGATGAGCTCTTTCTGAAACTGACACTAGCAGCTGTCAACAACCTATCACTGGAGACCCCAAAGGAGAACACCACTGTAGGTGCTCATCTGAAGTGCCTAACCTTCCCCCAGTCATACCACAACACTGGAAGCAGCTACACATCCTATGGCTCACGAGGCTCTGGGTCACAGAATACAGAGTAATATGGAGTTAAGCAGGTTGGAAAAGACCTTTGAGATCATCAAGTCCAACCTATCCTCCAACACCATCTAATCAACTAAACTATGGCACCAAGTGCCTCATCCAGGCTCTTTTTAAACACCTCCAGGGATGGTGACTCCACCACCTCCCTGGGCAGCACATTCCCATGGCCAATCTCTCTTTCTGGGAAGAACTTCTTCCTCACATCCAGCCTAAACCTCCCCTGGTGCAGCTTGAGGCACCCTGCAGAGGGGAGAGGAGTTCTTTGCCCTTGGATGAAGTTTGCATTTCCATCAGTTTTCTCCTGTCATTTTCTTCTTTGGTGTTTTATTCACCTGGACTCTGTGGATTGCCAACTTTGTGT
Source organism: Colaptes auratus (assembly GCA_015227895.2). NCBI lineage: Eukaryota > Metazoa > Chordata > Aves > Piciformes > Picidae > Colaptes > Colaptes auratus. Next base: position 2,594,395 of record JAAWVA010000031.1, on the reverse strand, counting down.
GGGTCAAGCCTCAAGGTAATGACAGTGCCACGAGTGTAAGTGTGCTTGTGGGGTTTCTGGTTCCTCCAGCTCAGGAAATGCTGGACACTGCAAAATATTTCCTGTCTAATGTTCTCCATCAAGGATGTTTGAAGCCAATGCGACCATGGTAAGCAGTCAGCTGCTGACAGTTGTCCAAACCTCAACCTCTAACGTTTCTGAGACTTACCAATTGCATGAAAACCCTTTAACTTGAGCTCCTCATTTCTTAAAGTCTGGGGGGAAAAAAAAATAGGGCTTTCTGTGTTCCAGCTTAGAGCTGGAGGATGGTTAACTGCTTTGTGTTTTCTATAGCTGGAGTTCAGCCCAGATGTCAGAATTTCAATCCAAGCTTCCTCCGAATTGCGAACTTTGAGGGTTCCTGTTTCAGTACTTCTAGTGAACAGATTTGTGAAGGGTGGTTGCCATCACCCAGCAGTAACTTCCCTTTTAACACAAGGATTTCATCTGTTGATTCCTACCTTGAAGTCCCTGCTTTCTGGCTGAGCAGCTCTCTTTCAGAGAGATGTGTGATCCAACCTGGGGAGAGACAGCTGCTGGGAAGCCAAGACCCAGTCATGAAGGTTAGATCCAAACATAACCATTCTCCTGGTTTGGGACTGTTCAGATTTATACATTCTGGGGTTTCCAGCACTTTTGTTTAGGAAACCTT
>JAAWVA010000031.1:2555824-2593204 GCA_015227895.2 Colaptes auratus | reverse complement strand
GGTTGGACGGGGTGATCTTGAAGGTCTCTTCCAACCTGGTTGGTTCTATGGTATTCTATTGTGTCGTATGGCTTGTCAGGGTGATTACACAATCAAGAGCGGTGGAGGAGACCTCTGGAGGTTCCTGATCTAACCCCCTGTCCAAAGATGGGTCAATTTAGATTAGGACACAAACTCTCTGAGTCCCAGTCCAGTGTTTGGTCATCCTTTTGGCTGTCCTGGTTTTACTAGGACAGAATCCTAGGCCAGCCATGGGCTGCAGGCCATTAGCAGTTTGGAGTCAGCCAGGGCAGCTGACCTGAGCTGGCTACAGGTGTAGCCCAGACCATAAATGTCTCAATCATTATAAAGGGGGCAAGTTGGCTGCTGCTGAGGCTTTCCTACTTGGCCCATGCTCTTGTGTGGGCTTCTGATACGCTGCTCTCTTCCTTCTCCTGAAGGCTGCCTTCCTGTTTGCTGTGACTGCTGCATGTCCACAGGGCTGAGTGGCACTTTTTATTGGCAGTGATGCTGCTGGTGTGGTTTCATCAGATCCATTTTCATCTCAGCCCAAGGCTATTCTCTTGTTTTCCTGACCTTCCTTCTCAGCTGGGGAGGGGCTGCTGGGTGCAAGTGCTGTAGTTTAGCCCTAGGTATGGCCTAAGTGTGGACAAAGTGAAAAATACTTTGCTCCCTAATGTGCAATCACTTTCTCTTAGTACAGATTCAGCCTTTGTCTCTTGCCTTTCTGCTGGGCATGGTCAAGAAGAGTTTGTCTCCACCTGCTCCATGTCTTCCTGTCAGGTAGTGGAAAACAGCAGCAAGATCTCCCCTCTCCTTGCTTAGCCAAGACCAAGAGACTTTGTTTAGAAGTTGCCTTCAGTCAAGGACTATTTCTAGCAGGGGAAATGGTTGAGACTCCCCCACCCTTTAGCTCTTGCTGAGCACTGATCAGATCCCCTTGGGACTGCTCTTCTGCAGGCTCTCACCAGCCCCAGGGCTCTCAGCCTTTCCTCCTCACAGTGATGCTCCAGGCCCCTCAGCAGCTTTGTAGCCTCTGCTGGACTCTCTCCAGTAGTTGCCTGTCTCTCTGGAACTGGAGAGCCCTGACCTAGACTTGGTACTCCACGTATGGCCTCCCTAGGGCAGAGTAGAGCGGGAAGAGACCTTCCCTTGCCCTGATGTCTACACTCTTCTTAATGCCCCCCAAGGATCCCATTGCACCTCACTTGCTGCTTTCCTTCTCTACAGTGAGAACTGTCAGAGGACCCCCGAGAAGCTTGAAGGATGCCTTAAGAAAGTTCCCCAAGAGAAGGCAACACACTTCTGTGGTTTTGGAATGGCTTTGAACTTTCAGATTAAGTTTTGAGCAGGGGGAGGAAAAAAAAAAGCAAATGCACTGTCTCAGCAGCTCCATGCTTCAGGATCCAGCCAGGTGCACATGCCTGCAGAAGCAAGCTCCTAGGAAAGAAAAAAAACCCAACCAAAATACCCCCAGGACTGTGTGCTCAGCACTCTGCAAAGGAACGAGCTGTCAGCCAAACCTGAAGAGCAGGATACAGTCCTCCAGCAACAGCAGCTGAACCTGCAGCAGTTACCAGCTGGCATGAATTGAAATAGCTCAGCCCTAGTCCCCAAGTGATATAAATCAGCTAAATTCCAGCACAGCTGATCTTGGTGTAGGGGATAAAGCTGTGTGGTGCTCACACTGCTTCGGTCTGTGCTGGGAGTAGGTGCATCTGATCCTCCAGGCTAGGGAAGGTCTTGGCAAGCACAACTCCTCCTTCTCCTCTTCTGCTGTTGGGGAGAAGCCAGGTTGTTCAGCAGGGGCTGAACATACCCACCTACAGCATCGCTGGAGCATAAGGAGGGAGGGAAAGCAGAAGGGAAGGGGAAGCAGAAGGGAAGTGAAAGAGACTAGAAAGAAAAGAATAAAAATAATCTGTGAGATGTGGGAAAGGGGAGAAGAGAAAGGAAGGGAAAATGAGTAGCAAGGAAAAGGAAAGATGGACAGCAAAAAGAGGGTAGGATGTGGTATAGGGGAGACTTCAAGTTTGGAATCTGGGTGATTTTTGAGAGGTGATGGAATGCTGGGGCTTGGAAGGGACCTCTGGAGATCACAGAGTCACAGCATTGTCAGGGGCGGAAGGGACCTCAAGGATCATTCAGTTCCAACCCCCCTGCCATGGGCAGGGACACCTCACACTAGATCAAGTTGCTCAGAACCACATCCAGCCGGCCTTAAACACCTCCAGAGATGAAGCTTCCACCACCTCCCTGGGCAGCCTGTGCCAGGCTCTCACCACCTGCTAAAGCAGGGTCACCCAGAGCGAGTTGCTAAGGATTGTGTCCAGGTGGACTTGGCATGTCTCCAGAGAAAGACTTCCAAACCTCTCTGGGCAGCCTTGCCCAGTGCTCTGTCACCCTTCACAGAGCCACAGAGGTAGGGTTGGAAGGGACCTCTGGAGGTCATCTAGTCCAACCTTCCTTCTGAACACTGGTACACGTAGGGAGAGGTTGGGCGGGAGTGTGTCCAAGTGGGGTTTGGAAGTCTCTCAGGGAAAGGAGACCCAAACAGGAAGGTTTTCCCTTGTGCTTGGGTGGAACTTCTTGTCTTCCAGTTTGTTCTTCTTGCCCCTTATCCCGATGCTGGGCAGCACTGAGAAGAAGTGCTGGCCCTGTGCTCTGTGCAAGAAAGAGGAGGGTGGAGTGAGGAACGGCTGGGAGGAAAGTGCCTGCATCTTTCCCCAGGTCGGCGGAGGAGGGGAGCAGCTTTCTGTTGGTTTTTCTTCCAACAGGCTATTTACTGAGCTAATGGCATCCACCGGCCAGGGCTCAGCGCAGCAATTTGTCCCTGTCCCCCAGCCCCTCCCAGGCAAGGCTGCCTGCCTGCCGTCCACGTGCTCTCTGTTTTGACAGAAAACAAAGCCCGAGTGGCGGTGAGCCTCTCGGTGGCCCCTCGCTGCCTCCCACACGTGTGCGCGCACACGTTAATTCCTAACCAAACAATTCAGGGGCTGTTGACTGGGTGCATGTCCTTTGGCTGCCCTGGTGTAACCCCCAGAAGCAGTGGAATTAAGCCCTTCTCTTTAAATATTTTTGAATGATTCGCTCCAGTGAAAGGCGAAATCTGGAGGGGGGAAAAAATCCTGCCCTGTGCAGGAGCTGTCTGAGGCCTCCCCTGGAGCCCCAACCCCACCAGGACCTTTGCATCCCCTGGGACCAAAGAAACCTCCTCCTGGGCTCCCTTCCAGCTTTAAAAGTGTATTATTTATAGCACAACAAATAGTCAAGGGGAGCTTTTGTTTGCTCTTCCCATCTGTCCCCTGCAGCCCTGAAATCCAGCCCGCAGAGGGCTGCTCAGGGCACCAGAGGTGGCTGTCGTCTGTGGCGAGAGCAGGGCGAGGGGAACTTCCTTGTGTGTGGGACTCGGCACTGCAAGTGGCTACAGAGGTGTAGGAAATGCTTTCAGAGGAGCTATCCCAGGCACTGCTCATCCCATCCGTCAGGGAAAGGACATTTCTTGGGCCTTTTGTCTTTGCCAGGGCTTACTTCTAGGAAAGCTGTCCAATCTTGTCCTCAAGTGAGGAGAAAGTAGGTTTTCCTCCCTGTAGAATGATAGAACCCATTGGGTTGAAAGGCATCTTGGAAGGCCACCTAGTCCAACCCCTCTGTAGTGAGCGAGGACGTGGCACTTGGTGCCGTGGTTTAGTAGTCAGGAGGTCTTGGGTGACAGGTTGGACTTGATGATCCTTGAGGTCTTTTCCAACCTCATTGATTCCATGATTCTACTCTGTGATTCTATTCTATGACATCTCTACCCTAGTGAGGCCACATCTAGGGGACTGGGCACAGTTCTGGGCTGCCCAGTGCAAGAGAGACAGGGAATCACTGGAGAGAGTCCAACAGAGCTCTCAAAGATGCTGGGAAGCCTGGGGCATCTCTGTGAGGAAGAAAGGCTGAGAGCCCTGGAGAAGAGCAGCCTGAGAGGGGATCTCATCAATGATATCAGTAGCTAAAGGGGGGTAGGGACAGGAGAGTGGGGCCAGACCCTTAAAGAGGACCATGTGCTCTCAAGCTGTGGTTCACTTAAGTTCACTCTGCCCCCAGCTGCTGTATTTGCCTTTCTCTCTTGTTCAGCCTTTGAGCAGAGGGTATTAGCATAGTGTGTTTGACACCCCCTGCCCTCCACCCCAAACTCTCTGGAGAGAGAATGACCACATCAACACCTAGCCCTGACTCACTGAGGCTGGGGGGTGGTGTGGGGGGGAGGCCTCTGCTGCCTTTAGGTTGGAAAGATTGGTGACGTTAAATAAGCAATATGCCAGGCCAGAAAAACGTTCCTCAGTTTCCAGCTGCCCAGATCCACTTACAGCAGAGGTTCAGCTCACCAGAAACCAGATCCTTGTTTGGAGAGGGAAATGTGGAAGGGAAACACAAAGATCTTATTTGACATGCACAGAAAATAAACCAGAGGTGAATAGGAGGAGGTGAAACCAGAAAGTGCTTCGTGGGTCAGCGAAGCCTCTCCAGGCAAACCCAGGCAACCACAACACATCCTTGCTTTAATAAAGTGATCAAGACTGCATTTGAAACCTTGAGGTTGCTTGTTCCAAAGAGCCCTCTCAGGTGGAGGATAATAGCAAAACATCCTAGCTTCCACGGTCAAAGAGTTTCATGTCCGCACATAAGAGTGTCTGGCACACACAGGGAGGTTCTCCTCCTCCTCTACTCTTCCCTAGTGGGACCTCATCTGGAATATTGCATCCAGTTTGGGGCTCCCCAGTTCAAGAGGGACAGGGATCTGCTGGAAAGTCCAGTGGAAGGCTATGAGGATGATGAAGGGACTGCAGCACTGCCTGGTGAGGAGAGGCTGAGAGCCCTGGCTGTGCAGCCCTGCCCTGAACTGCAGAGAGTGCCACAGTGAGCAGAGCCTGAGCCAAGGAGTCAAATCCCTGAGCAGAATTAGCTCTGGTCTGGCTCAGAGCAGGACAACATCCAACTGCAAAAGCAGACATTCTGGCAGTAAGTACTGACACGCAGGGCACTGCCATCGTGCCACTTGCCAGGCCTGTGGGTCTCACTTGCTATCCAAGACAGCAGACTGCTTCACCTGAGCACACCCAGGAGGTTATCCTGGGTAACCTGCTCTGTGCCACCCTGCTTTGGATGACCTGTAGAGGTCCCTGCCAGCCCCTCTCATGTTGGGATGCTGAGCTACCTCTTTCCTTGTCATGCCTAATGCAGGCATATGGTGATTTGCAGTGGCACAGTCCCACTGTATATCAATTATCCCAGGGAACACCAACACCATTCCATTCGAGCAGCAGATTGCTTTCAAGAGACCTCTTTCCATCCCCGTTTCCCTCTGAACTTCAGAAGCCTTTTTAACTTGCTAAACATAAATTCCCAGCCACAAGCTTCTTTGTTTGGAAGATAAAGGAATGAATCACTTCAGAAATGCTCAAGTGGTTTACAAAATGAAAGGAAAAATAGACATTGTGTTTAAAATAGATGATGGCTGTCCAGTGTCTGTCTTCTTTCCCCCCTCTTAAAACTGTGTTTTGCAACTCAGATCCCATAGAGGACAGCAAGCTGACAGCAACAGAAACATGAATCCAGGGTGAGTCAGGGTCAGTTTAGTTTCAGTCCCTGGATCACTGCAGCTCCTCTGAGGACTGTGCTGTTCAGGAACTTACACACTAGGAAAAAATAAAGCCCAACCTTGTGTGTGTCTCTCCTCATCCCCAGGACACAACTAATATTTTGTCCATTGGCTCATTTGTTTACAGCACGTCCCCAATGGCTCTGTCACATGGCTTCCTGACTCAAGGCCACCGGGTTAGGAGGAGAAGTCCCCTCCCTGCAGGCTGAATTCTTCTCTCTGGAGCACAGGGAGGTTCATGGTAGGGTTAGAAAAGAAGTGAGCTTGGTGTCAGGTCACTGTGACACAGCACTGGACAATGCAGACCTCATCTTGTTTGAGAAATTGCATCTCCAGCCCCTGAGATTTATTGTTGGGGGTGATGGATTCCTCAGGTGGTGAAGAGAGGAGACAGCCACAGGTCTTGGGGGTGATGGACTCCTCAGGTGGTGAAGAGAGGAGACAGCCACAGGTCTTGGGGGTGATGGACTCCTCAGGTTGTGAAGAGAGGAGACAGCCACAGGTCTTGGGGGTGATGGACTCCTCAGGTGGTGAAGAGAGGAGACAAGTCACAGATCTTGGGGGTAGTGACTTCCTCAGGTGTGAAGAGAGGAGACAGCCACAGACCTTGGCATGCTTGATCAGTTTTTAACATCTCCTGTTTTCCTTCTCTTTCCTATTCCCTCCTTGTTAGAGCACCTCAGAGCTTGTAAAAAAGCTTAACCCAATGAATTCTAAGTTTTTGGATGCTTTGGAAGTAAGGGATAGCTTGATGTGCAGCCTGGGCCACAGGAAATCTGCCTTCAGTGTCTTGTCCATGAACTCCGTGTGTGTGGTCACTGAAAGTCCATTTTTTTCCACCTAGATGAACTGCCTAAGTTAAGAGGCAAAGAGGAGACTTGCAACTACTTCTGTGCTGTCAAAAACTGAGCTGATTGGGCAGAGTGGTTGGCTGGAGGCTTCATGAGTTCAGTGGAGAGGGACTGAGGGGCTCCTAAGACAGACTTGGCCAGATCAGGTGGTGTAAATCACACCTTGGTGCTCACCACAGTTGAGGGGAGCGTGAGCTTTGTGTTGTACTTTCCCCATGGAGAACTTTGGATGGGCTACCAAAGTGAGCACTCCTGGCAGGATGTCAGAGGTGGGAACAGTTGAGCTGGATCTTAGAAACCAGCACGAGGGTGCAGGCCCAGGACTCTTGGACAAGCTGCAGCAGCAGGCTGGTAAGTCCCTGTGGCACACTGCTCAGCTGTGGTGGGGCCAGTTTTCTTGCTAAGACAGAGCTATCTTTAATACAACAGGAAGAACCTGCTCCTTCTGGTACTGAGCAGGAGATTGCAGACTTGAAAGAACAAGCCAGCTTTAAGAGTTCTGATAGAGCTCAAGAGACACCATTGAGTAGTTTGCCCCAGCAAGCCATGAAGGCTTCCTACAGCTTGATAGAAACCCTGCCAGGGTTTCCAGTCCAAGGGATCACCTTCTCTGGAGAGATTCCAAACCCACCTAGGTGTGATCCTGTGCAGCTTGCTCTATGTGTCCCTGCTTTAGACATCCAGAGGTCACTTCCAACTTCCACCATTCTGTCCTATTCCTTCAGTCCTCCTGGACTAGCCAAGAGGATTTCTCCATGCACTGCTGGGAGGATGCCTTCAGGTGATTCTGGGGAGCAAAGTTTCCAATCAGGAAGAAACCAGGTTAAGCAGTTTCAGCAGGATCACAAGCCTGTGTGCTTCAGGCTTGCAACCCTAGGGAAGGTCTGCAGTGGCAGCAAGGTGGGATGTGTGTCTTGCTGCTTGTGGGCATGCACAGTCCTACCACACTGGAGGCAATTGCAGGCTCTAATTCATGCTTGGGCAAAGTCGAGAGTAAGTACTTAAGGACATAGTTTCATAGTTTCATAGTTTCAGTTAGGGTTGGAAGGGACCACAAGGATCATCTAGTTCCAACCCCCCTGCCATGGGCAGGGACACTCTACCCTATCAGGCTGGACAGAGCCTCGTCCAGCCGGTCTTAAACACCGCAAGGGACGGGGCCCCAACCACCTCCCTGACACCCCATTCCAGGGCTTTACCACTCTCACGGTGAAGAACTTCCTCCTACACCCTAGCCTGAATCTCCCCACCTCACCTTCATCCAATTCCCCCTAGTCCTATCACTCCCTGATAGTCTGAAAAGTCCCTCCCCAGCCTTCTTGTAGGCCCCCTTCAGATCCTGGAAGGCCACAATGAGGTCACCTGGGAGCCTTCTCTTCTCCAGCCTGAACAGCCCCAACTCCCTCAGCCTGTCCTCATAGCAGAGCAGCTCCAGCCCTCTGCTCATCCTCGTGGCCCTTCTCTGGACACGCTCCAGCACCTCCAGATCCCTCTTGGAATAGGGGCTCCAGAACTGGACGAAGAACAAGACTCAAATGGTCTCATGGAGTGTATCAGATGGAGAAGTCTCTTTCAGACTGCTATGGATTGCAGAGTCTTGGGGTGGGAAACTCACCCTGCGTGTCTGGCACTTCTTATCATGCCAATTTAAATGGAGTCACCCTAGTCCTCTCTGAATATTCATCCAGCTCCTGGAAACTGCCAAGCACAGCAGAAAATGTGAGGCATTACAGAAAGAAAAATAACCAGGAAAAGAGGTTGCTGATATCCCCAAATGACACAAGACAAATCACGTTTATGAACTGAACTAGGGAGGTGCAGGGAGGGAACTGCTCCCTTCGCTGCTCCCCAAACCCAGGCTGAATCCTGAAGAAACCCCTTCTGAGTTATGAAAACACTGAGCAGACATTTCTTCTGCTGGTGTTTCTTCCTCCACCCTCTCCATTTTCATATGCTCTGGTATTACTGCAGTCTTCTAGGATCAGACACAGAGTCACCACATCTCTGGAGACCACTTCACTTTCCATTTGTCTTCAGCCAGCCATTATGGATTGTGAGTTTTGAAACCTGAGACGTTGCCTAAAGGGCTCTGAGTAAATGCCACGCTGAGCCCTTTTTGCCTCATAACATTTTTGCTTTGTTGAAACTAGACATGATGGAACCAGCCTGCTTGGGACCCTTTTGGGTCATGTCTACACAGCACAGAGAAGCAGTGCACCTAAGTCCTAAAGACAGCACCAAGCCTAGGTGCTGTGTCTAGGTTCAGCCTTGTGCCAGGGGTCCTCTTGGTGCTCTGTGCCACATATGCCACATGCAGATATCATCCCAGCTCCTGTTTCAAAAGTAGACCTTTCTCAGCTCTGTAAGGATGCCTTTGTCCTTCCTCTTCCTGAGGAAAATGAGGAGCCTGAGAGGCCAGTTGAGGAAAATTAGCCACTTTCTATTTCCATTGAGATGCTGCCCTTGGTATTGCAGAAATGTGGCATGAAAGGGGTTAGGAGGGACCCCTGGAGCTCATAGAATCATAGAATCAATAAGGTTGGAAAAGACCTCAAAGGTCATCAAGTCCAACCTCTCACCCAATACCTCCTGACTACTAAACCATGGCTCCAAGTGCCACATCCAATCCCCTCTTGAACTCTTGAACTCCACCACCTCCCTGGGCAGCACATCCCCAATGGCCAATCACTCTTTCTGTGAAGACCTTCTTAACATCCAGCCTGAAGCTCCCCTGGCACAGCTTGAGACTGTGTCCTCTTGTTCTGGTGCTGGTTGCCTGGGAGAAGAGACCAACCCCCACCTGGCTACAACCTCCCTTCAGGGAGTTGTAGAGAGTTGTAGAGGCCACCTAGTCCAACCCTCCTGCTAAACCAAGGTCAGCCACAGCAGGCTGCCCGGGATTGCAATGTCCAGCAGGTTTGGAGTCTCTCCAGAAAAGGAGATTCCACAACCACTCTGGGAAAGCTGCTCCAGCACCCTCACAGCAAAGAAGTTTCACCTCCAGGATTTGTTTGTGTCCTTTGTCCCTTCTCCTGTCACTGGGCACTGCTTAAAAGAGGCTGACCTCATCCTTTTGATCCTTGCCCATTAGCTCTTGCTGAGCACTGATCAGATCCCTTCTGGGGCTTCTCTTCTCCAGAAGAGCCCCAGGGCCCTCAGCCTTTCCTCCTCAAAGATGCTCCAGGCCCCTCAGCAGCTTTGTAGCCCTCCACTGGGCTTGCTCCATTATTTCCTTGTTTCTCTCGAACTGAGGGAGTCCAGACCTGGCCCCAGCACTCCAGATGTGGCCTGACTAGGACAGAGTATAGTAACAGAAGTGGTTCAGTTGCTTTGCAGACTTATAGCCAGAGGAGTCTGTCCCTGCTGCAGGGAAGGAACAGGCTGATGACCCAACATTAAGAGGAACTGCAGGGAGTAGGCTGGAAAATTACACACAGACTTGGTGGTGATGCTTCACACATGCCTGAGCCATTAAAATACTATATCCTCACAGCAATTGGCCTGGACACGTCTGTGGTGTTCCTTCTATGGTTGGGAAATGGTCCTTCCGGAGGCAAAAGTCTCTGTGCTGAGGTACCAGCCACTAACTCTTTGACTCAACTTTCTAGGAGGAGGCAATTAGGTTATTTTCCCAGCAAACTGGGGGCTGTGGGGTTATTTCATCCCTGAAGCAGCAGAGCAGTGCTGGCAGCTCTCTCTCTGAGCAGCAGCCGAGCGCAGGGGACGCTCAGCTTCCCTGCTTAGCCCCAGCTTTGCCGGCCAGCTGCAGTCCTTATCCCTTTCCATTGCTACTTGCAAACAAGCCTCAACGTAGCAACATTGTCACAGGGCTGGGAAAGCAGAAATGGCAAAAGAGAATCAAGTCAAGAGATGGCCTACAAATGGGTTCATACACTCAGGAGGAGAGAAATGTGACCTTCTTGTATCGCCTCTGTATCTTTCTCTATGCAGCTGAAATAGAACAGCACACTCTGCACCTTGTTTGACTGCTGTAGTGTCACAGAATCAGTAAGGTTGGAAATGATCTCCAAGATCAAGCCCAGCTGCTAAGCTGGCACCGCCCCAAGTCCATCACTAATTGATATCCCTAAGTGCCACAGCTACACTCACTCTTTTTTTTGGATGCTTTCAGGGACAGTGATTCCATCAGTGCCTTGAGCAGCCTGTTCTAGGGCTTTACCACTCTTTCAGTGAAGAAATCTTCCTTAATGTTCAGCCTAAACCTTCCCTGGCACGATTTGAGGCCATTTTCTCCCACTCAGTTGCTTGTTACCCAGGAGAAGAGACCTATGCTCACCTCACTGCAGCCTCTGTTCAGGGAGCTGTAGAGAGCACTTCTGATAGTCTCCCCTCAGCCTCCTTTTCCCCAGGCTGAACAAGCCCAGGTCCCTCAGCTGCTCCTGACAGGATTTGTGCTCTAGACCCTTCCCCAGCTTCACTGCCCTTCTCTGGATGTGCTTCAGCTCCTCTATGTCCTTCTTGGAGTGAGGAGCCCAAAACTGAGCCCGGGGTTCCAGGTGCAGCCTCACCAGTGCTGAGTACAGGGCTGTGATCCCCGGTCTTGCTGGCCACACTATTGCTGATCCAAGCCAGGATGCTGTTGGCCACCTGAGCACAACACTGGCTTATGTTCAGCTGGCTGTCAACCCACACTCCCTGGTCCTTTTCCATTGGGGAAACATCTTAAACCCCTTCTTCTCCTCTTTTACACCTTGCAGACACTGACTTAGAAGCCCCTGTAGTTACCTGCTAAGTTCTCCACCTTTACACCTTGCAGACACTGACTTAGAAGCTCCTGTTAGTTCTCTGCTAAGTTCTCCACTTTTACACCTTGCAGACACTGACTTAGAAGCTCCCTGTTAGTTCTCTGCTAAGTTCTCCACTTTTACACCTTGCAGACACTGACTTAGAAGCTCCCTGTTAGTTACCTGCTAAGTTCTCCACCTTTACACCTTGCAGACACTGACTTAGAAGCTCCCTGTTAGTTCTCTGCTAAGTTCTCCACCTTTACACCTTGCAGACACTGACTTAGAAGCTCCCTGTTAGTTCTCTCTCTCATCTTCCAAAGCAGCATCATATAGCAGCGGTGAATGATGAGGGGTGGTGAGACCCAGAGAAACCATCCCTTCTTTTGCTGTACAGCTCTAGAGCCTGGGTATTTCATTCTGCAAACACAGAGCTGGTTGTTCATCTTGCCTGTGGAAGAGGTCAGGCCACGTTCAGGAGGAAGCTGACATCGCTGTGGTGGCAGTGCTGCCTCAGACTTGCAGTTGGAAGAAGGACAAGCAACAACAAGATTTCCAAACCAAGCTCTGTCCCTCCCCATCCTTCCCCTGGAAACACAAAAGACATGCTGTGGTGGGGCATTTCAACAGCTCCCTTGTGAGGCTCCCAGGCCTGGGTCCTGGGCTGCCAGCAGCCAGGCTGGTCAATTGTTTGTGCATTCCCTGAAGTAGTTTTGGGTCTAGCAATGCCCAGGCGTGGGTCAGGACTGAGTTCACAGCAGCTCCAGCAGGCACTCAGGACGGGGCTCTGCTGTTGTCACAAGAAGTGCAGCCTTGCAGATGCAACCCATCAAGTGCCTCTTGTCTTGGTGGCTTTGGAAAGCCTTGTTGCCCGTGGTATTTATGAGGAAAGGTGTAGCCTCTCTGCTCCAAGGCCTCTTGGAAGCTGCCAGGCTTGTCTTGGTCTGCCTTGTGGACAAGGTCTTGTCTTTAGCTGAAAATCAAAGGCTGCTTCTGCTGGGGCTCAGAATCAGTTTCAGCTTTGGAAACAAGAATGTTTTGTGAATACAACAGCTTTGTTTGCCTTGAGGAGAAATATCAGGGCTGCTAACAACATAATGGCTGATTCTGGGCTGTTTCCACACGAGACAGCTGCAGTAGAGGGGGAGCAAATATGAATGCTGCTGCACAAGGTAGAGCTGAAAACCCTCTGGTGAGATTCCATGGTGCAGAGGTCTGGGGAGTCAGATGCAAAATCACAGAATGCTTTGTGTTGGAAGAGATCTTTCAAGAATTATCTGGTCCAAGCCCTCTGAAGTGATCTGCACCTAGATCAGGCTGCCCAGAGCCCTGTCCAACCTCACCTGAAATGTTTCCAGCCATGGGGCTTTGTGGTAGTTTAACCTCAGCGTAACAAAGTCTTCCTTCTATCTAGTCAAAATCTGCCTCTTTCAAGCCATCACCCCTTGTCCTGTCACAACAGGCCCTGATAAAAAGCTTGCTCCTGTCTTACTGGCCTCTTTTAAGTGTAGAAAGGCTACAAGAAGGTCTCCCTGGAGCTTTCTCTCCTCCAGCCTGTGCTCACAGAAGAGATGTTCCAGCCCTTGGATGATTGCTGTGATCTCCTGGCCCCACTCTGACAGGCTCAAGTCTCTGCTGTGCTGAGGACTTTGGAGCCGGCCCCAGCACTGCAGATGGGGTCTCAGCAGAGCAGAGGGGCAGAATCCCTTCCCTCCACCTGCTGCCTGCAGTGCTGGGGATGAGCCCAGGGCATGGCTAAGGCTGGGTGGGGAGCACACGGTGCCAGTTCACATCCAGGTTTTCACTCCCCATTACCTCCAGGCCCTTCACCAGAGGACTGTCTCAGGCTTTCAAGAAGCAAGGTAGGAAAAAAAACTTGTTTATGCTGAGGGAAATGTGGTGCATAAGAACAGATGGAAGCAACAGCATGAGTCAATGTGTGCTGGAAAAGAGCAGCAGATCCGTGCCCAGAGGGACAGCAGGAAGGTACCAGGGAAGGAGGAGGGTGAGGAGCCTCAGCAGGTGAAAGAGCAGAGTGTGAAGGGCTCCTTGTGGCAGCAGAGGTTAGCAGAGCAAAGGATTGCCAACATGATTCAGGAGAGGCTGCCTGCCCTTCATCTCCTAACTCAGGACTTCTGCCTTGTAGTTTATTGCAGGACCTTCATCACTCACCTGACACACAAGTTACATCTGCAGGCACAGAGGGGAGGTGCTGCCAAAGCAAATCAGAGCCTTATTATTAGTTAATACAGAATGGTGAGAGTTGGAAAGGACCTCTGGGGATCATCTAGTCCAACCCCTCTACTAAAGCAGGCTCACAATGTCCAGGTGGGTTTGGAATCTCTCCAGAGGAGGAGACTCCACAGCCTCTCTGGGCACTCTCACAGCAAGGAAGTTTGTCCTCATGTTCAGATGGAACTTCCTGGGTTCCAGTTTTTGCCTCTTGTCCTGTCACTGGGCACCCTTGTGAAAAGTCCCTCTGCAGCCTTCCTGTAGGATCCCTTCAGGTGTTGGAAGGCAGCTCTAAGGTCCCCCCCCAGCGTCTTCTCTTCTCTAGGCTGAGCAAGCCCAGCTGCCTCAGCCTGTCCTCGTAGCACAGGTTAGTCTCCACTTACAGGATCTGGCTCGTGAGCTCTTCCCAAAGGCTTTCACGGTGTGGCTGAGGAAGCAGGAAAGCCAGCCATTTCCATGAATGAATTCTGGAAAGATCCAGCAGGGATGTTTTAAGGTGAATTGGGAGTGGAGGCTGGGGATTTCTTTCCCAGAAGGCTGTGAATCAGACTTTGCTCTGAGAGAAGCAAGCTTGCCTGTGCTACTCCGAGCTCTTCTTATGCAAAACTGCTGCCCAGAGTCATACCCCTGCAGGCTGGGGAGCCTCTGCAGGGATCCAGAAGGTGAGAACAGGTTGAAAGACCCTGGAACAGACAAGCTCTGTCCCTCCCATTAGCCCAGGGTTTTCATTACTCTTAGCCTAATGTAAACCTCGTGGGAGATGCTTCATGGAAGCATTTCAGTCGGAAGACACCTTTGAAATTGTCAAGCCCCATTTGTCCTTCCAGCACTGCCAGGTCACCACTAAAGCACCTCACCGTGCTCACCAGCGCCACTCCCACACATCCTTTAAGCGCTTCTCCGCAGCTCCCCTGGGCTGCCTGGTCCAGGGCTTGGTAACCCTTTAGGGGAAGAAAATGTTCCTCACCTCCAGCTGAACCTCCTCTGGCACAGCTTGAGGCCATTTCCTCTCATCTTGTCACTTGTTACCTGGGAGAAGAGGCTTTCCCCTGGCTCCAATCCCCTTTCAGGGTGTTGTAGAGATTGAGAGTGTCTCCCCTGAGCCCCCTTGTCTCCAGGCTAAATAACCCACATTCCCTCAGCTGCTCCCTGCAAAACCTGTGCTCTAGACCCTTCACCACCTGTGCTGCCCTTCTTTGGACACACTGCAGCATCTCAGTGCCTTTCTAGCAGTGAGGGGCCCCAAACTGATCCCAGTATTTGAGTCACAGCCTCACAAGCACTGAGTACAGGGGGGAAACCACTGCCCCAGGCCTGCTGGCCGGGCTGGTACGTGCCAAGGATGCCCTTGGACTTCTTGGCCACCTGGGTAAGTTGATGGCTCACATTCAGTCAACTCCCTGGTCACTGGGCACTTTCCAACGATCTGCCCCAAGCCTGAGGTGTCCAGGGGGTTGTTGTTATCCAAGAGCAGGGTGTAGCACTTGGCCTTGTTGAACCTCATCCCACTGGCCTCATCCTACCAATCCAGATCCTGGCCAGATCCCTCCATAGAGCCTTCCTCCTCTCAACCAGATCCACACAGCTGCTCAGCTTGGTGTTGTCTGCACAGTGACTGAGGGTGCCCTCGGCCACCTCATCCACATCACTGGCAAAGATATTGCAAGCTCCTAAAGACCTTCCCAGCAGCAGAGAGCAGAAATTCTGGACCAGCAAGGAGAGGACCCCCTGACTCCCGACGTTCAGCTGCTGACTTCTGATTCCTCGCAGTAGAGGGCAGCAATGACATGCACACAGTAGCTGCTTAATGACAATGGTGTTTGGCAGAAGAGATTCTCTCTGCAATCTGCCTGAGAGAAGTGAATAAGCCCCAAAAGAATGGGGGGGGAAAACCCCATCCAAAACACCTCTAGCTCCACTATAATGAAATCTAAGGTCAGGGCTTTTCTTGAGCTTTGCAGTGATTTAATCCCCACCCCCAGGAAAAATGAGATGAGAATAAAAACAACAAAATGTGGGAGGAGAGGAAGAAGGCAGAATGCAAGGGAAGAGGATGTGGCAACAGAGTCATTGCAATGGAGCAAGTGCCCACAGCCATGGATTGCAGCAAGAAATCCTGGTGACCTTGTTGCTTCCCTTGAGGGCTTGAAATTAAAGACAGCCCAGGGAAAGATGTAGCAACTGGGATGAAATCAGAATTAAAGCAGCTCCTGGTCACCAAGTCCCCAGCTTTGGAGAAGATGGATTAGTGTGGGATCATGGAATGGTTTGGGTTGGAAGGGACCTTTACAGGACACCTAATCCAAACCTTCTGCAGTGAGCAGAGAAATCTGCAACGAAGTCAGGTTGCTCAAAGCCCTGTGCAGCCTGAATGGAATGGTTCCAGGGATGAGGCACCCCAAGAGACCATGAGGGCACATTGCTGGCTCATGGTTGCTTCTAGACCACAAGCACTCCTTGGCCCTGGTCCATAAGCACTCCTTGGCCCTGGTGCACAAGCTGTGGTCCAGCAGCTCACCCCCTCACCTGTACCCCTGCAGGAGGATATTCCTCCCCAGGTGCAGGACTCTACACTTGTCCTGGTTGAAATCCATGAGGTTCTCCAGCCTGATCCCTTTCAAGATAGATGAATAGTTCCCAGATCTGATTTCCTCACAGATGCTTTGGTGGCTTCTTAATTCAGCTGTGGAAGGGCAAGGGAACTAAATTACATTTAAGCTGCTCCAAGCTCTGCAAGGAATGGTGCCCAGAATACAGAATTAACCAGGTTGGAAAAGACCTTTGAGATCATCTTCTAGGCTCCCTTAAGTGCTTACCTGGCTTATAGTGGAGATAAGAGCTGACTGATCCTTCCTGAGGCTTATGGATGGATGGATGGATGGATGGATGGATGGATGGAAGGAGGAAAGGAAGGAAAGACAGACACCTGCATGGATAAAAAGAGGGAAGAAGGAGACATTTCTGTGGGAGCCCCTTTTTCAAACTTTGGCAGTGCTTCACTGAGTTTAGGACAGGAAGTGATGAATATTTCACTCAATGGAAACCACACAGGGGATTTGAGCTGCTATGAATATATTTGCCATACCTCCTACCAGTTCTCTAGACATAACAGGAAACTGAAGGCTTTATGAATGTGCAAACCTACCTGCCTATAAATAATACAGAATAAATTAAGCAGAGAGTTAAGAGGGGCAGAGCAGGTTGGAAATGTCACTGATCTCTGTCCAGAGCAATAAACCATCACCATTGTCTCCTAAGGTATTGCTTTCTCCCCTACCAGCTGTACTCCTCTGGGTCATGATTGTTCCTAGAGGATAGGAGAGGATAGGATAGGCTAGGCTAGGATAGGATAGGGTAGGGTAGGATAGGATAGGATAGGGTAGGGTAGGGTAGAATAGAGTGGAATGGAATGGAATGGAATGGAATGGAATAGAATAGAATAGAATAGAATAGAATAGAATAGAATAGAATAGAATAGAATAGAATAGAATAGAATAGAATTAACCAGGTTGGAAAAGACCTTTGAGATCATCAAATCCAACCTGTCACCCAACACCATCTAAGCAACTAAACCATGGCACCAAGTGCCCCATCCAGGCTCTTCTTAAACACCTCCAGGGATGGTGACTCCACCACCTCCCTGGGCAGCACATCCCAAGGGCCAATCTCTCTGTCTGGGAAAAATTTCTTCCTAACATCCAGCCTGAACCTCCCCTGGCACAGCTTAAGACTGTGTCCTCTTGTTCTGGTGCTGCTTGCCTGAGAGAAGAGACCAACCCCCACCTGGCTACAACCTCCCTTCAGGTAGTTGTAGAGAGCAATGAGGTCTCCCCTGAGCCTCCTCTTCTGCAGGCTAAGCAACCCCAGCTCCCTCAGCCTCTCCTCCCAGGGCTGTGCTCCAGACCCCTCCCCAGCTTTGTTGCCCTTCTCTGGACACCTTCCAGCAACTCAACAGCTTTCCTAAACCGAGGGACCCAGAACTGGACCCAGGACTCCAAGTGTGCCCTTCAGCTGGGTTCATCTGAGTTGCTTTATTAGTTCAGCTAATTCACTTTGCCCCTGCACTGCTCACTTTCAAGCAGGAGCTCCAGAGTGAGGACCAGAGCTGAATGAATGAATGAAACCCAGCATTTGTGAGTGTGAGTGCAAGGGCTTGAAAACTGAACTTGGGGCTTTTTTTTTTTCCCTCCCCCCTCCCCCCCTCCAATAACAACTTCCAAGTGAAATATTTCAGGTTTCTCATAAAATAACAGCTATGTCACACATCAAAAACTCTTTAACAAAATAGCCTTTTGAATCAGGAATGTGGGGTTTCAACACATCCAAATTAAAAATTCCTGCTGAAAACAAGGGGGGAAAAAAAACCTATATAGACTGAAAGGTTTGTGAGCTTGGGCTCTTGTGGCCAAGAAGGCCAAGGCCATTCTGGGGTGGATTAGAAGGGCTGTGGTGAGGAGGTCGAGAGAGGTTCTCCCCCCCCACTGCTCTGCCCTGGTGAGGCTGCATCTGGAGTATTGTGTCCGGTTCTGGGCCCCTCAGTTTAAGAATGACCTCAGGGAGCTGCTTGAAAGAGTCCAGCACAGAGCCACAGAGATGCTGAAGGGAGTGGAAGATCTTCCTTAAGAGGAGAGCCTGAGGGAGCTGAGGGCTCTGTAGCTTGCAGAGGAGGCGACTGAGAGGTGACCTCATTCATGTTGATAAAGATGTGCAGGGTGAGTGCCAGCCAAGAGGCTGGAGCCAGGCTCTGACTTGAGCACAAGCCCTATTGAGGGAGCTGGGATTGTTTATCCTGGAGAAGAGGAGGCTCAGGGGAGACCTTATTGCTGCCTACAACTCCCTGAAGGGAGGTTGTAGCCAGGTGGGGGGTTGGTCTCTTCTCCCAGGCAACCAGCACCAGAACAAGAGGACACAGTCTCAAGCTGCACCAGGGGAAGCTTAGGCTTGAGGTCAGGAGAAAGTTCTTCACAGAGAGAGTTGTTAGCCATGGGGAATGTGCTGCCCAGGGAGGTGGTGGAGTCACCATCCCTGGAGGTGTCCATGAGGGGATTGGATGTGGCACTTGGTGATCCTTGAGGTCTCTTCCAACCTTATTGATTCTAAGATTCTAAGATTCTAAGATTCTGCTGGGTGATGCCCAATGCCAGCACAAGGGGCAGTGCTGGAAGCTGAGGCAGAGGAAGTGCCATGGAAACAGGAGGAAAAGGTTTTTTCCCTGTGAGGTTGACAGAGCTCTGGAACAGGCTGCCCAGGGCAGGGTGGTGGAGTCTCCCTCTCTGGAGATATTCAAAACCCACCTGGATGAGTTCCTGTGTGATCTGCTCTAGCTGCTCCTGCTCTGGCAGGGGGCTTGGACCGGGTGAGCTTTTGAAGCCCCTTCCAACTCCTCACATTCTGTGGCTCTTTTATTTTCTTCTTCTAAACATTATGAAGTTAGAAAGCATTATAAAGTTTGACACCTCACACACACACACCCCCCTCCAAAAAAACCAAAAGGAAGGTCCAGTGTTTTCTCTTTGGGCAAAAGGTCACTTTGGAAGCAGTTGTAAAGAACTCCCACCATTAAAACCCCCATCAAATCAGCTGACCCTGTATTTCAAGCTGTAATTCCACTATTAAACTCCAAGGGCAGCCCAGTGTGTTACTATGGCAGTGACCCAAATACCAGGCATCAATCTGGAAACACATTAGTAAATACTTTGAAATAATGAATATTTGGGGCTGTGGGTTGGGTTAGACAAAGCCTTCACAGGGCTCCGGAGCTGGAGCTGGAGCCGGAGCCCCGTGCCCTTTGTTAACGGCCAATTGAGAGAGTGGAATTCATGGAGTAAACTCTTCGTCAGAAATGGGACCTGAACCCAGCCAAGATGTGAGGCAGATGCTCAGACTTCAAGCAGATCATTATCCCTGCTCTCTGGGAGCGACTCCCAGTCTTCCCAGCTGCAGGCAGGTTGTCTCGTTGCGAAGCTCTCCTGCGCTCTTCGGGCCTGGAGCAAGCTTGCAGCACATCATGCGCCTGGCAGGCTCCCGAGGAGCGTCGTCAGGAGGCTCCTCCTGCTCTGGCAGGGGGGTTGGACTCGATGACTTCTTTGGGTCCCTTCCAACCCCTGACATCCTGTGATCAGATTGAGGGAAAGAAATCCTCGGGTTGTTAAGAGAACAACAGGGAAGCAGATCATAGTATCAGTCAGGGTTGGAAGGGACCACAGGGGTCATCCAGTTCCAAGCCCCCTGCCATGGGCAGGGACACCCCACACTAGATCACTTCTCAGGCTGAGAGCCAGCTGCCAGAATACCTAAGAATTGCCCTAAAGATTTAGCAATGGAGAGGGCTGTGGATGCTCCAGTTCTCCAACATCTCTGAAAGGTTTTAGAGTACTTCTTCATGGAATAACAGAATTAACCAGGTTGGAAAAGACCTCTGAGATCACCAAGTCCAACCTATCACCCAACACCACCTAATCTAAGTGCTTCATCCAGTCTCTCTTTAAACACTTCCAGGGATGGGGACTCCACCACCTCCCTGGGCAGCACATCCCCCTGGCCAATCCCTCTTGCTGGGAAGAATTTCTTCCTAACACCCAGCCTAAACCTCCCCTTTCACAGCTTGTAGCCAAGGACTAACAGTGCTGAGAGAGTGGATGATTTCTGGGCTGGCCATTCAAAGGCAGTGGTAGATGCTGTGTCTGTTGGGACTTCTGGTCTTGCTGCCCAGCCATCAGTGATTGCTGCCCCACCATCAGTTCTTGATTGCCAGTTCATCTGTAAGCACCACAAAGGTCCCAGGGCAAGGACCTTACAAAGGAACATCCAATTTCCTCCTAGTTCTCTTTAGACATTTAAAGGCTCCCTCCAACCCAAAACCTTTATGATTCTGCAATTCTGTGGTGTGGAGGTGGGAGGTGGTGGTGTCACCATCCCTGGAGGTGTTTAAGAAGAGCCTGGCTGAGGCACTTGGTGCCATGGCTTAGTTGATTAGATGGTGTTGGGTGATGGGTTGGACTGGATGATCTCTGAGGTCTTTTCCAACCTGGTCTATTCTATTCTATTCTATTCTATTCTATCCTATCCTATCCTATCCTATCCTATCCTATCCTATCCTATCCTATCCTCTCCTCTCCTACAAACTGTTTGAATGTAGGGTTTCTGCTGAAAGGAGCTCAGAGAAAGAAACTCAAGAGGGTATTGCCAGCAGCTGCTGCAATCCCACTCTTAGACTCTGTCTCTGTCAGGCACTGTGGGATAGTGCCTGTCCCAGGATGTTAGGGCAGGTGGGCATTTGGTCTGATCCATTCCAACCAGACTTCAGCTCTTAAACTCCTGTTCTTTCCATGAGGGAGGGAGCCATGGGAGGGGGAGGATAACAGGGAGGAAACTTAAAGCACAGTCAGTGGTGGGAAAGGTCTGTTTCTCTGTATTGATATTGAAGTCTAAATAGTGTGTGGGGGGTAATCTCTTCTGTGTGCAAGGCTAAGAGATCACACCAGGTGGATGTCTGCAGAGGCATGCTGAGAGGACCTTTTTTTGTTGCATTCCCCAATTCTGTGCATTCCCCAACAGCTCCCTTACTTATTCACCCAAAGTCAGCCTTACTTGCTGAGGAGGAAGAGATCTCAAGAACTTCTCACCCTGAGTCCTGTGTCTGGTTCTGGGCCCCTCAGTTTAAAAAGGACATTGAGACTCTTGAACCTGTCCACAGAAGGGCAACGAGGCTGGGGAGGGGTCTGGAGCACAGCCCTGTAAGGAGAGGCTGAGGGAGTTGGGGTTGCTTAGCCTTGGAGAAGAGGAGGCTCAGGGGAGACCTTCTTGCTCTCTACAACTCCCTGAAGGGAGGTTGCAGCCAGGTGGGGGTTGGTCTCTTCTCCCAGGCAACCAGCACCAGAACAAGAAGACACAGTCTCAAGCTGTGCCAGGGTAAGTTTAAGCTGGAGGTGATGAGAAAGTTCTTCCCAGAGAGAGTAATTTGCCCTTGGAATGTGCTGCCCAGGGAGGTGGTGGAGTCACCATCCCTGGAGGTGTTCAAAAAAGGCTTGGATGAGGCACTTGGAGCCATGGTTTAGTTGTCAGGAGGTGTTGGGTGACAGGTTGGACTTGATGAGCTCTGAGGTCTTTTCCAACCTGGTTGATTCTATGATTCTATCAAACCCTGTGCAAACAGGCAGCCAGATGGAGGCAAAGAACCCTTGAAGGAAGAGCTGCAGTGTAAACATGTCCCTTACTCGTCACCAGAGCATCCACAGAGGAGTTCACCCTCCAGGCATAAATCCACTGAAAACAGAGCTGCAGGACTGTTGTATGGCTGATAAATAATGACTCTTGTTACAACAGTAATTTGAGCAGCAGGAAAGTGGAGACATGCTATGACTGCACTTGTTCTCTGCAGAGAAGACATAAATCCACCTCTCCTGCTCTGCCTAGTGCACAGGGAAGGCGAGGAACGGCTCCGGCTGTAAATCGCAGCTGGCTCCCAGCTGCTGAGGCTGTCGTGAGCTCTGCTGAGCAGTTTCTGCTGCTCTGTGGAACAGCAGTACCCACACAGGCTGGAGGTGCAAACAATCAGGTCCCCTTTTGGTGGGGAGGCAGGGTGAAAGGATGGTCTCTCCACCATGTCTGATGGAGAGCCCTGTCCCATGTGTTCCCCAGGGCTCAGCAGTGTGGCCTCTTCTCTTTTTATCACTGACTGGGAGAAGGGGATCGAGGCCACACTCAGTGAGTTTGCAGACAGCACCAAGATGAGTAGGAGTGTGTCAATCTGCTTGAGGTAGGGAGGTTCTACAGAGGGACTTATACAGGCTGGAGAGATGGGCCAGGACCAGAAGGATGAGGTTCAACAAAGCCCAGTGCTGAGTCCTGCACTTGGGTCACAACAACCTCATGAACACTCCAGGCTTAGGGCAGAATGCCTGGAAAGTGCCTGGTGGAAAAGGACCTGGAAGTGCTGGCTGACAGCTGGTTGGATATGAGCCAGTGTGTGCCCAGGTGGGCCAGAAGGGCAACAGCATCCTGGCCTGGATCAGCAATAGTGTGGCCAGCAGGACCAAGGCAGGGACCACCCACCCTGTACTGGGTGCTGGTGAGGCCACACCTTGAATCCTGGGTTCAGTTTTGGGCTCCTCACTCCGAGAATGAAGTTCAGGTGCTGGAGTGTGTCCAGGGGCAGGGGAATGAAGCTGGGGAAGGGTCTAGAGCACAAATCTTGTGAGGAGCAGCTGAGGGACCCAGGATTGTTCTGGAGAAAAGGAGGCTGAGGAGAAATCTTCTCATTCCCCCTGCTAATCTCCTTAGGAATATGAGGATGGAAAATCAGGTGCTGGAACATTTATGGTTTAATTTCTATAGTTTGGAAGACATCCAGTCAGGAGAATGTGATACACAGTGTTGTAAAAACAGAAGGTGAGAGGAGGAGACAGAAAGAAGTGAGGAACTGAATAATAATCATAATAATAATAATAAAGATACAATAAAAAAAGAAGAAGTAATATTGTAATTTCAAGCAACCTGGCAGGGCTTCAGCATAGCAGATTCACAGAGCACAGCAATAATCAACTGAAAGCACTTCAGCAAGAGATGAAATCTAGCCACGAAGTGATGGGTTGGGGGATATGGGAAGGAGGAGTGATGTGGTAAAACCCTGGGCAAATCCATTCTTGAGGGAGCACAGGTGGTGATTTTCCTGAGGCTGAAATAGCTGCGAGGGAACAAAAGGTGATTCCAGAACACTGCAGGTCAGGGAAGAACAGGAAGATGGGAAGCAGTAGGAGAAGCAACCAAATCAAACCACTCAGAGCAAGTGGAGGCTTTGAGGAAAAAGATAAGAGCAGCCCAAAAGCCTGAATTAATGGATAAAGCAGCATAAAAATGTGCCTTTACCAATGCCTGAGAAGAAAAGGATGGATAGGATAGAATAGAATAGAATAGAATAGAATAGAATAGAATAGAATAGAATAGAATAGACCAGACCACACCAGACCAGACCAGACCAGGTTGGAAGAGATCTTCAAGATCATCGACTCCAACCTATCACCCAACACCACCTAATCAACTAAGCCATGCAACCAAGCACCCCATCAAGTCTCCTCCTAAGCACCTCCAATGATGGTGACTCCACCACCTCCCTGGGCAGCCCATTCCAATGGGCAATCACTCTCTCTGTATAGAACTTCTTCCTAACCTCCAGGACACAAGTGACTCAGACAGCTGAAATACCACATCCTACTTAGAGCCTTCTCTTTCTCTGGAGAGTCCCCAAACCCACCTGGACATTGTAATCTCAGGCAACCCACTCTGGGTGGCCCTGTTGCAGCAGAGTGGTTGGACTTAGGTGATCCCCAGAGGTCTCTTCCAACCCCCACCATGTGGAGATTTTGTGATCCTGCAGATACCACCCTGGATCCAAACCATCAGCCTCCTCACCAGGTAAAATGTGAAAGAGGTGGGGCAGAGTCAGCACCCAGAGTCATGGCAGAGATGCTCCAGCTGTGGGGATTTGTTAGGTCAAAAGAAAGAGGGGAAAATGTCCAATAAAAAGGGGGAAGAAAAAGGAGGGGGGGGTAAATCCTCCTTCTCTGGGAGGGAGATATTTTGTTCAAAGCTGTGCAGCCAACCCTGGCAGTGAACTTGGCCAGAGAACCACATTCTCTTTCGATGGATGCATCAGGCACAGTTTTTGTCCATTCCTCAAGTTCCTTCTCCCTGCTAACCAGTGTCACTCCTGCCTTCTCCAGGCTGGGTCACAGCAGGTTCCTTCTCATCCAGCTCCCTGCAGAGGGCTGGCCCGGGGAAGCGTGGGGCTGGCTCTGTTTGCAGTGTTGTTTCAAGCATTGTTTATAGTTTACTCCTCCTGAGCACTTGTGTATTTTTGTTCCAGCCCACTCACACATGCAGCTAGCAAAGGCTCAGGCCAGGGCTCCATGCAGTCCTCCAGCACCCCAGGACTCTGTGTCGTTATCTGAGAACTGCAGGAGGTGTTTTTTATTTGGAAGGAAACAGCCATGTCAGGTTATTCCCCACTGCCCTGCCCCAGCTTGAAAGTCCCCACTCTGTCCCCGGTCTGCCTTGGAGAGCACTTTTGCATAGCAAAGCTAAGGTTGCTCTCTAAGATGCCAAAGGAACTTGGTTCCTCAGCTCCCAAGGAAGTACTCTGAAATTAGGTGTGCACGCTCTCTGATGGGTCTGAATGGCTCCACTCAATTTAAGAAGGACATTGAGACACTTGAACCTGGCCAGAAAAGGGCAATGAGGCTGGGGAGAGGTCTGGAGCTCAGCCCTGTGAGGAGAGGCTGAGGGAGCTGGGGTTGCTTAGCCTGGAGAAGAGGAGGCTCAGGGCAGACCTTGTTGCTGTCTACAACTACCTGAAGGGAGGTTGTAGCCAGGTGGGGGTTGGTCTCTTCTCTCAGGCAAGCAGCCCCAGAACAAGAGGACACAGTCTCAAGCTGTGCCAGGGTAAGTTTAGGCTGGAGGTGAGGAGAAAGTTCTTCCCAGAAAGAGAGATTGGCCCTTGGGATGTGCTGCCCAGGGAGGTGGTGGAGTCACCATCCCTGGAGATGCTCAAGAGGGGATTGGATGTGGCACTTGAAGCCTTGGTTTAGCTGTCAGGAGGTGTTGGGTGCCAGGTTGGACTTGATGATCTCTGAGGTCTTTTCCAACCCTATTGATTCTATGATTCTATGATCTTGCAGGGAAGGGTTGGGCTTGATGGTCTTGGAGGTCTCTTCCAAGCTCGGTGATTCTGTGAAAGGAGTGCCTCAGCAGCCTTGGCCTGTTCTGAGGCCATGGATGATGAGGGATGGGCTGAAGCCATATATAGACATGCACACGTTCCTCCGGACAGCCAGTGCTCGTTCCATGGAGGAGAGAGCAGGAGGATGTCAGCAGGAGGGCTGTGAGCGGCAATGAAGGGAAGAAAAATTTGGATGTGCTCTCAGGAAAATATTTGTAAGCCACTGTGTGTCGAGCTGTGGAACTGTCTCCCAGAGGGAGTGGTGGAAGGGTGGAAGCCCCTTGACTTGACTCATTTCAAACTGGACAGGACAAAGCCCTTGGGACAACACAGGATGGAAAATCCTGCCGTGTTTAGGGTCAGTGGATGGACCAAATGACCTACTCTAATAGGTCTTTTCCAGCCCTGATTCCAGTGAGTCTCTGAGAACCCTTAAGACTTAGTGGGAACCATGAAACCAAAGACCCAGGAATACAGCTCACATACCAAGATGTTAATGTCATTGCCAGACCTTTGGTCCCTTTGGCAGAGCTAACCGATGGACCTGGGATTCCCTCCAGCATCTTCTTTGGTGGCTTTAAGAGCTCTGAATGTAAGTCCTAAGCCAGACATCTCCACTACTGTGCTAGGGCAGATCAAACTGTAATGTATGGAGAGAAACAGTAATAAAAAGCCCATAAATTGTTCTCCTCTCTTTCACTTTAGACATGAGTTCAGGATGGTCTCCATCCCCACCTTCCTTCCAGGGGAGAAAAGTCCCATTGGCTACTTGTGTGCATTCATGGTGCCTGAACAACAAAGCAGGTTCACCTTCTCTTCCCCTGCTCTCTTTAGTGGAGACTTGGGCAAATTCCTTTGGAAATTGAAACATTTTTAGTGGAGCCAAGGTGTGAAGAGAGCTGAGGGCTCAGGGCTGGGAAGGCACCGCTCAGAGCAGCAGTTGTTCGTTGCTCTCATGAGAAAATCTCACTGCCATAGGGTTGGGATGAGGAGAGGATGCAGTTTTGATTTTCCATCCCATCCACCTAATGATGATTCCAGCAGGAACAAGGCTCCTTTACAGCATGCAGAGACCTGCTATAAAATAAGCCTGAGCTGCTAAGATTGGAGATTTTTAAGCTTTTCTGTTGTTGGCCATCTTGTCTCAGTCCTAGGCAATATTTTCACCCAGTTCTGGAATCCTGGGGGCTGGAAGGGATGTCTGCAGATCTTCTAGTCCAACCCTCCTGCTAAAGCAGGGTCACACAGAGCACCTTGCCCAGGATCACAATGTCCAGGTGGGTTTGGAATCTCTCCAGAGGGGACTCCCCAGCCTCTCTGGGCAGCCTGCTCCAGGGCTCCAGCACCCTCAGAGGAAGGAAGTTTTTCCTGATGTTCAGACAGAACCTCCTGGGCTCCAGTTTGTGCCAGCTGCCCCTTGTCACTGGGCACCACTGAAAAACTTCCAAGTGTTTCTGTTGATTCAGTTGTCATTTTGGGGAGCCAAGCCATGCAGAAGAGGCCCCAGGTTTCCTCCTGTGTTTGAGATAAACCTTTCCAACAGGAGAGAAAAGGGAAATTGGAAGTGAAAGCACCTTAAATCTGTTGGTAATTTCTGAGTATCTTGGTCAGGCCTGCATGCCACTCCTCAGAAAACTTCTGCCTCAGAATGCAGGCAGTGACAAAGGGCTTTGGTCACAGCCTGGCTACTCCTTCTGCCCCATTCCCTCAGCTCAGGAAATGCATCAAGACAGGCAGAGGAAGGAATAATTGCCCGGACAGAAATGAGCTCTGGACGTGTCAAAGCAATAGTCATAGAGTTTGAGAGCACTCTCAGGATGGAATTTCTTTGCATGGTCCAAGGAGGTGAAACCCAGGATTAGGAGGATTACACTTTGCAATGGAAAGATGAGAAAATATTTCAATGCTACTAGGCAATAGGATATGTTCATAGAATCTCAGAGCAGTGTGGGTTGGAAAGCACATTAAAGATCACCTGGTTCCAACCCTCCTGCCATGGCAGGGATACCTTCCACTAGCTTGCTCAAAGCCCTGTCCAAGTAGTTCCAACCCCCCTGCCATGGCAGGGATACCTTCCACTAGCTTGCTCAAAGCCCTGTCCAAGTAGTTCCAACCCCCCCTGCCATGGCAGGGATACCTTCCACTAGCTTGCTCAAAGCCCTCTCCAAGTAGTTCCAACCCCCCTGCCATGGCAGGGATACCTTCCACTAGCTTGCTCAAAGCCCTGCCCAACCTGGCCTTGAACACTTTCCAGGGATGGGACATCCACAGCTTCTCTGGGCAACTTGGTCCCATGTCTCAACATCCTCACAGTGAAGAACTTCCTTATGTATAATGGAAATCTCCCCTCATTTAGTTTCATTCAAATTCTCTCAGCCTGTCTTGACAGCAGAGGAGTTCCAGCCCTCTTCTGGACCTGGTCTATGCCCTTCTTATGTCAGGGGCTCCAGAGCTGGCCCCAGCACTGCAGGTGGGCTCTCAGCTGAGCAGGGCAGAGGGGCAGGATTGTTTCCCTTCACCTGCTGCCAGTGCTGCCGGGGATCAGCTCAGGACATGGTTGGCTTCTGGTCTGTGAGTGCACATTGCTGGATCACATTGAGCTTCTCCTCAACCACCATCCTCACTCAAGTACTTCTCCTCAGGGCTGCTTTCAATCCATTCTCTGCCTGTATTCTGAGAGGAAGTGGTGAGTGACCTTCTGCATGGTTTCTGTAAGGGCATGCTGTAGAGATCTGCATCACTCATGGGTCATAACCATTCCCAGTGCTGGATTTGGACTGACCACAATGGATTTGCACTGACCACAATGATCTGTCAAACTTTGGAGCGTGGCACATCACAAAGCAGAGTGGTTTATATAGGAAAGGACCTTAAAGGTCATCCAACTGCAGCTCCCTTGCCATGGACGGGGACACCTTCCACTAGACCAAGTTGTTCCAGGCCTCATCCAGCCTGGCCCTGAACACTTCCAGGGAGGGAGCATCCATGACCTCACTGGACAATCTGTTCCAGTGTCTCACTGCTCTCTTGTAAAGAGTTTCTTCCTAATCTCCAGTCCAAATCTCTCCTTCTCAAGCCCAAAGTCATCACCCCCCATCCTATTACTGCAAGGACAAGAAGTAATAGCTTCACACTAGAGGAGGGGGAGATTTGCATCTCATGAGCTAGTGGTTTTCAACAACCCTTCAAGCCCACAGACAGCATCATCATCCTTCACTGGAGGCCATTAGCACTGCTCATGGGATGGAGCAGTGGGTCACTCTACTCAGTCATCTGATTTTGCATGATTCAGATTGGATGTTAAGAAGAAGTTCTTCCCCATGAGGGTGATGAGACACTGGCACAGGTTGCCCAGGGAGCTGGTGGAAGCCTCATCCCTGGAGGTTTTTAAGGCCAGGCTGGATGTGGCTCTGAGCAACCTGCTGCAGTGTGAGGTGTCCCTGCCCATGGCAGGGGGTTGGAACTGGATGATCCTTGAGGTCCCTTCCAACCCTAACAATTCTATGATTTTCAGAGCCAGTTCTGTTACTATTCACTGTTGGGACATGAACACTCTCCTTGGAGGGTTTTTTGCACCATGCTTTCCTCTCTTGACACTCTGTCCCAAAGGGGTGGTTGCATATAACCCAGGAGAACAGTATCAGATAGCTGAGGAGTCCAAAGAGGTGGAAGATCTTCCAAGCTAGAATGAGAGTAGGCCCCTCCTTGCAAAGCTTTGCCTGGAAAAATGACCACCAGAGCAACCACCTCTTGCTCTTATTTCAGAGAGATGAAGCAAAGGAGTATTGCATGGGTGGTATTTTAGGGTGGGAAACCTCTGTGCACTAAGTCTCCCCAGAAAGCGGTGTGTGTGATGCACTGCAAGCTTCTCTTCTCTTCTTCTGCTAAAAGTGTTTGCCAGAATTAACTTGAAGGTCTTTCTTTTGGTAAGACACAACCCAAAATCCCAGTCACCACTCCCAGTTAGCCAAGTTCTCCAAAGCCTCTCTTTCCCTTAAGGAAAAGTAGGTGTAAGCTGGTTTCCAGGCCAAATTCTGATTCATGTGCTGCCTACCCACACTTATTTTTTTACTGTAATTGTAGCTGGACACAGTTCTTCTGTTGGATACAATCATCCTCTTCTCTTCCTGCGCTAAACTGATGTTTGGTTATGGTTGTGAACTTTCCAGCTGCCTTTTAGCACAGGGTATCACAACCCTGCCACTCGGTGGGTGCACTCTAAGTGTAGAAACGATGGCATGGAATGGCAATGTTGTGCAGGGAAGAGGTAGGGCTAACACACAAGGCTAAGCAACAAGCAACTCTGAGAAGATCTATCCATGGAATCATTTTGGTTGGAAGAGGTCTTTCTTGAGTCCAACTGTTAAGCCAAAACTACCAGGTCACCACTAAACCATGTCCCTCCCCACCACATCTAAGAGCATCTTTGTCTTCTCCATGGGAAAGGAAGCAATGCTCGCTGGAATTTCTGTCCAGAAGTGAAACCAGGGAAAGGAGGCTTCTGTGAGGCTAAACTGAATATTCCTTCCTTAAACTGTGTCCTGGCTCTAATAAGCTGAGGTTTCAGAAGCTGAGCTCAACTAGTGGTGATAGACACACCTTGTGAGATGGGGCCAAGCCCTTTTCAATTGTGCCTCGTGACAGGACAAAGAGCAACAGGCACAAAGCGGAGCTCAGGAAGTTCCATCTGAACAGGAGCACAAACATCTTTCCTGTGAGGGTGCCAGAGCACCGGAGCTGACTGCCCGGAGAAGTTTTGGAGTCTCCTACTCCAGCGAGATTTCGAACCTGGCCGGACACAATCCTGGGCATCCTGCTAGGGATGACTCTGCTTTAGCAGAGTGGCTGGACCAGATGATCTCCAAAGGTCCCTTCCAACCTCCCCCCCCCGCCCCATGCTGGGATTCTGTGACAAAGCACTAGAGAACAGAGAGTTTCCTGTGAAATGGAGAAAGCTGTTTTTGAAAGCGCCAGGACTGAGGAGAGAGACATTTGATAGGATGGAGTGGGTACTCCTGGAGCACTGCATCAGCTTGGAAATGGAAAACTCTCTTAGCTGGAAGCAGTGAGTCAGAGAGGATCAGGGATGTGAAGACAAGTAGGAGGAAAGACTGCCATGCTTCAGTGGGCTGCGGCCCAGTCCTGGAGCTCCTTGCACGGATTTGGGCAAGCCATCTGGGGTCACGTAGCTCTGCTGCCTGACCTTAACCAATCAGATCAAAAGTGGTCACTGCTGGGAGCTCGAAGAAATTCTGGGGCTTGAGTTTCTCCTTTGAAACACATCAAAGGGAAAAGCATTCCTAATGCTTTCCCCTTTTCTGCCATCTCCTTGCCATCTTCTTTTATTTAGCAGTCGTATCGGCTTAGAAGTTCATTGAGCATTAGGCTCATTAGGAGAAACCAAACCTCTTGGAGTTCTCCTTAGCCCTTAGCAGGCTGGGTATGATGAGAGAAGCTCTCATGGGATTTTTTAGCAGTTCTTAGTACTAAGCATTGCTGAAAGAAAATGCAAACTAATCAGGGGTAGGCAGTGCCTTGCGTCAGGGAAGGGGTGTTCTGTCAGTGAAGGCTACAGGGATGATCAGGGGCCTGGGAACACCTCTGCTATGAGGACAGGCTGAGAGAGGTGGGGTTGTCCAGCTTTAAGAAGAGTAGGCTCCAGGGAGACCTTCTTGTGGCCTTCAGGTACTTAGAGTGGGCAGCAAGAAGCTAGGGACCTCTTATGACAGGACAAAGAGTGATGGGGCTAAAGCAAAAGAGGAAGGTTTAGACTAGATAAAGGGTGGTGCAGCACTGGCCCAGGTTGCCCAGAGAAGTGCTTGATGCCCCATTGCTGGAAACATTCCAGATCAGGATAGAATGGACTCTGAGCAACCTGATCTAGTTGAAGATGTTCCTGCTGACTGCAGTGGGGTTGAACTGGATGACCTTTAAGGGTCCCTTCCAACCCAAACCAGTCCCTCTTTCAATGATCTTTTTTTGCTGAGAAAAACCCAAGAATGCTCTCTGCTGCAAGGCATGGTTCTGTGCCTGGAGAAGTGGTAAGAGAGCAGCTGTTATTTCCTGGCCTTTAATGATAGCACACAGGGCAGACCACTGATCTTCCTGTCCCTGTAATGTCCAGTGGCATGCATGTTTAGTAACTCCAGTCCTGCAAGGCAGTTTCAGGTGTGTGAAGACACCCAACAGAATGTTATCTTTGGTCCCACCAAGAGCAGAATCAGAAGGCCAGATTACAATACAATACAATACAATATATCCAGGTTGGAAGAGACCTTCAAGATCATCATGTCCAAACTATCAATCAATCCAAACCCACCTAAACAACTAGCTCATGGCACCCAGCACCCCATCAAGTCTCCTCCTGAACACCTCCAATGATGGTGACTCCACCACCTCCCTGGGCAGACCATCCCAATGGGCAATCACTCTCTCTGTAAAGAACTTCCTCCTAACATCCAGTCTTTCTTTCCTTTTCCTGCACATGGAAATGTCAGGTTCATCTCTTCTCTTGCCCCTGCCCCCTGCTAATCCAGCAGAAAGGATAATCCCCCCTGAAATCATCACCTCCTTGGCAGGTCACAACCGCTCCGTTTCGAAGGAATTAACACAGCAGAGCCTGATTACTGTGCAGCAAACTTCCCCACAAGAGGGGAGAACCTCTGCCACTTGGAGATGCAAGCATCCATTTGCATGCATGGAAGCAGTTCATCACTCCACCTCACCAGAGCTGACACTTCTCTGTCTCTGGCTCCGGTAGGAATGGAGCTTCAGCTTTTCTACTTTCATTTTCCACATGGCCTTCCTCGTTTGCAGCGCTTGAAGCAAGCAGAACCAAAATAAAGTCTCTCCCCACCAGGACCTAGAAAGCCCCTCTGAAGGAGGGAAGCAGTTGGAGTCAGCAGACATATCAGCACAAGAATGAAGGTCATGCTTTGCATAATATATTTATCTTGGAAAACGGGATTTTATTCAGGCTATCCAAGAATTCAAGTGCTGAAACTAACACTAAGTCAACAGCACTTATAGTAATGAAATAAATTCTTTATAACAATCCAGCAGAAGGAGTTGACAAGGGTTTTGAATGGCTTGTTTTTTATTAAATTCTTTCATTCTTGCAAACCAGCATTGTCTGTGTTTCTTGGATGTGGCCAACGGAGAGACACCGTGCAAAAGTCTAAGCTGGAGTTTATTTAGTCTGCCTGCCTGCAGCAAAGAAAAATAAAATGCTTAATAAAAGATTTCCTTCTGTGGGAGACCCTGCAATTTGCAGGCTGTAAGATAAGGGGGCTGTTTAGAGGGAGGTATAATTCTACATCTAAACAGAGATGGCATTCCCAGTAGAAGTTCATAAGAATATATCTTCGGCCTTTGGTTAACCACAGACCTGAGTGAGAGCCGCTGGAACTGAAAGCTTAAACTGTTCTTAATTGTGCTGTAAAGCTCAAATGAAAATTTTTTTATGCTCAGTCCTCTTTAATCTAAACATGATTTAAATTCATCTGTACTATTTACCTACTGACAGCAGTATATCAAGCCTTTATTTCATGACCTCCTTGCTCCGTGCCTTTGAGGCTCGGTTTGCAGCGGACCTCAGAGGGTGACGTTCAGTTGCGTTACAGCTGCACCTTTTGCCCGAGCAGCAAAACGTGGCTTCTGTTTCTGATCATTTTAACCTTGCCTGGAGAGATGTTCCATCGTGTTAGCAGGAGATACTGGTGCTTTGCTCAGGCACTCGAGGCTGGGCAGGTGTTGCACCTGTGACAAATACGCTGGGAGAGGGCAGGCCCTGGAGAAGTGCATCGTCTTGGGCACAGAAAACCTTCTTAGCCTCGTTGCTTCCTTAGACTTCCAGCCTACCCCTCTAAGTGGTCACCACACAGCCTAGGGACCTGGAATTCCATGGGACATCTTCCCATTCATCACATCACACGGAAGATCTCAAAGTTTATACAGTTCTAAAACCTTAAAAGCCCACTCATGGAACAACGCAGAGGAGAAAAACTGAACAAAGAGTTTGTCGCTCTCCTGTGCTGGACTGGGATGAAAGGACAAGTCACAGCCTTCTTACACAGATGTTCTGCAAGAGGAAGGAACCAGTCAAAGGTTTTGCAGAGCCAAGAAGACAAGTCCCTGCATTCCACACTCCCCTTTTGGCCAATGAACCAGGATGCATTTGCTGCTTCTTCCTCATAAAGCACAAGCTGTCATGGTCTCACAAAATTCATTAAGTCATAGTTGGGGGTGGAAGGGACCTTTAAAGGTCACCTAGTCCAACCTCTCTTCAATGAGCAGGGACATCAGCTAGATCAGGCTGTACAGAGCCCCAAACAACCTGATCTGGAAGGTTTCCAGGCATGAGGCATCTACCACCTCTCTCAAACTGTGATACTGCCTCACCACCCTCAGCATAAACAATTTCTTCCTTCTATTTAGTCTGAACTCCCCCTTTTTAATCTAAAACCATCATCCTTGTCCTGCTGCAACAGGCCCTGCTAAAAGGTTGTCCCTACTTTCCTATGCCCAAGATGGGAATAATCCAAGTTCAGATCAAGTTAAGACATCCAAGGGCTATCATATTAATACAGAATACAGAATTAACCAGGTTGGAAAAGACCTCAGAGATCATCAAGTCCAACCTGTCACCCAACACCATCTAATCAACTAAACCATGGCACCAAGTGCCTCATCCAGACTCTTTTTAAACACTTCCAGTGATGGTGACTCCACCACCTCCCTGGGCAGCACATTCCAATGGCCAATCTCTCTTTCTGGGAAGAACTTCTTCCTAACATCCAGCCTGAACCTCCCCTGGCACAGCCTGAGACTGTGTCCTCTTGTTCTGGTGCTGGTTGCCTAGGATAAGAGTCCAACCCCCACCTGGCTACAACCTCTCTTCAGGTAGACAGCAATAAGGTCTGCCCTGATCCTCCTCTTCTCCAGGCTAAGCAACCCCAGCTCCCTCAGCCTCTCCTCCCAGGGCTGTGCTCCAAACCCCTCCCCAGCTTTGTTGCCCTTCTTTGGAGCTTTGTTGCCCTTCTCTGAACATGTTTCCTTATGTCTCAGCAGCCTTTGGATGAGATTTATCTCAAAAGCTCAGGCCCCTACAGATCACTGAAGTTCCTTGTCTGTTCTGTAGTTCTGGTTTGAGAGGCATGTAGAGATGGCTCTATCTTAGGTACATTTCTCTTTGTTTCACCTGGGCAGCAATTCAGCTTTTGTGCTCTGTTTGCATTTCTACCATGCTGCTGCTGTGGCTTTGTTGGCTGAAGCATGCTTGCCAGAAAACCCCCAACCAGCTGAGTCCTAGAACTGGGGTACCACTCATCATCCTTCCCTCTTTTGCATGAGGGATCCTGTTTAAGAACAGCCTTTGTGCAGCATTACATCTCTAAACCCAGGGCCATTAGGAGTTTATATTTCTGTGCTACCTCTGTCCTGGACAGACTGGAGAGAGGAACTTTATGACGGGCAAGTGTAGAGTCCTGCACCTGGGGAAGAATAACAGCCTGCACTAGTACAGGTTAGGGGTTGATCTGCTGGGAAGCAGCTCCATGGAGAGGATCTAGAAGTCCTGGTGGAAAGCAAGTTCAGCATTGGCCAGCAATGTGCTTTTGTGGCAAAAAAAGGCTAGCAGTGCCCTGGAGTGCATTGAGAAGAGTGTGACCAGCAGGTCAAGGGAGGCTTTCCTCCCCCTCTGCCCCTAGGGAGGCCAATCTGGAATACTAGGTCCAGTTCTGGGCTTCCCAGTTCAAGAGAGACAGGGAACTATTGAAGAGAGTCCATCAGAGGCTACAAAGCTGCTGAGGGGCTTGGAGCATCTCTGTGAGGAGGATAGGCTGAGAGCCCTGGGGCTGTTGAGCCTGGAGAAAACTGAGGGGAGAACATCTCAGTGCTGATCAGTGGCTAAAGGGGGAGGATCAGGTAGATGAGGCCAGTTTTCAGTGGTGCTCAGTGCTAGGACACCCAGCAGGAGGGTTGAACTAGATGATCTCAACAACTAGATAATCTAGTTCCAATTCCCCAACATGGTGTAAATCTGTGATTCTTAGGGCCAGATTTTGATATCTGAGCCTGGACTGAGCACACATAATCCACAAGTGTCCTTGCTGTGCCAGAGGCTCTGTGGGTACCAAGGGCTGTAATCCCTGCCTATTAACAGATTTTGTACAACACCATAATAATGGCTTTCAGTGAATCTACACCAGTTGTGCACCAGCTGAGGTTCCAGCTTACTTAATTTGGTGCAACCACTTCTGGAATATGGGGTGACACCAGGTTTGGATCTGTTGCCTACCCCAGCCCTGGAGCAAGAGTTATGTTCTTGAAGCCACTAGGTTAAAACGACACCTTCTTATACAACACTGTTCCCTTGACAGCCACAGAGTCCAACTGCTTGCTTTATGGAGAGAGCACATTTCTATTCCCCTTCCAGTTTTGGAGTTCATTCAAATCAAGTCTCCAATCAAACTGAGGGATGAACTCCAGCACGTTCTCTTCATGACCACCACCTCTCACGCGGACTCAGCTTTGATTCTCAAACCCCAGGTTGGGTTCCACACGATCAGGAAATGCTAGAAATGAAAGAGCTCTTACTTCTGGAGGAGTCAAACTTCTAAGGGCTGCAGCACAGCATCTAGTGGAAGACCTTTGTCTGAAGTACCTGAGCTTTCTGCCCATGCATACTCAGAGGCCAGCCTGGGGTAGGAGGATCATGTCTTGCTCTTGCGCTTTCAAACCAGGGCACGCTGCTGGATCAGTGGTTAAACACACACAGGCTTCTGTAGTAGGAAAGAATGATGGAGCACAGCATTTGCTGAAGTACAAACGGTTGTACTGAAGTGTTGCTTGTACCACAGAGCCCAGGGATCCAGCGTGAAGCATTAAAGCTGGGGGAAAACCAGAGGAAATTAATGATTGAATAATGGATTCCAAATGTTGCACTTCAAAGTCAAATCCTCATAGTACAGTCACTTTAGGGTACCCGAGCTCCAAAACAGATTGTTTTTCAAGGCAGAGTTGCAGCAAGGAGGATTCTGGTAATACTACCCCAATTCCCAGTAAGGTAATAAGGTGAAGATTTAGCTCCAGCGAGCACCGCTCCCTGTTTGCTTCTGTGCGTGCAGGAACAATCACCGCGCGCTCTTCCCAAGGCTTCGCCTTCTGTGTTGACTGTTAATCCTGGTGGCAGGTGGCTGCCTGCCATCTGGAACATCTTTTGCCCATTAAGATTCTCCCAGAAAGAAAGAAAATAGCTTATTTAGTAGCCGGGCCAGGTTTTCAGGAGAGTGCTTCTGTACAGCAGCCCTGGGTCAGTGCTCACGGTTAGATGGATTGGCTCAGCCTGTTGGCTCAGCCTGTGGGACTACTCATTCCCTTCTTCCAGGGAGGATGAAACAGCAAGTCTACCTAGATATTTCTTCTTCTCTCGGATCCTCAGTTCACCTCCTTGCTGTACTTTTCATGAAGTACCCAGGAGAGTCAAGCCTGTCCTCATCAGGCTTCAAACATGCTATCTCACAGGCAGCTTCTGGCTCCTCTGAGGCATCACCATGGGTTGTGTGTCCTTATGAGCCACACTTGTCAGGAGACCATCAAACCTCACAGAATCTCAGAATGAGGAAGGTTGGAAGGAACCTCCGGGGATCATCCAGTCCAACCCCACTGCTAAAGCAGGGTTCCCCAGAGCAGGCTGGCCATGATCACATTCAGGCAGGTTTATTCATATCTCTAGAGAAGGAGACTCCACAACCTCTCTGGACAGACTGCTCCAGGCCTCCAGCACCCTCACAGCAAAGAAGGTTTTCCTCCTGTTCAGATGGAACCTCCTGGGTTCCAGTTTGTGCCCATTGCCTCTTGTCCTGTCACTGGACAACACTGAAAGGAGTCTGGCACCATCCTCCTGATCCTCACCCTTAGATACAGTTCAACCTTGAGAGGATCCCCTCTCAGTCTTCAGTTCTTCTCCAGACTCACAGCCTTTTGGACTCTCTCCAGAGTAGTTCCCTCTCCCATTTGAAATGGGGAGCCCAGAATTAGACCCCATAATCCAGATGTGGCCTCCCTAGGGCAGAGTAGAAGGGAGGAGAACTTCCCTCAACCTGCTGTTCTCACTCTTCTTAGTGCACCCCAGGATAACATTGGTATTCTTGGCCGCAAGAGCCCACTGCAGAACTTCTGCAGCTAAGCACA